>CM077462.1:86670682-86895742 GCA_039654755.1 Calcarius lapponicus | reverse complement strand
GAGGAGGTGTTAATAGTTTTAATAAAATATACTGAGAATCAGTTAAAATCAAGAAGGAAACATTATGGTAATTGAAGGGTGTTGTGTTTAAAGAGTTATAAATCTTTTTTAATAACTTGAAATAAGCTGAGCCCAATCTACTTTTTCTGCCCCCCACAAATGGCATCACCTGTGCCCACTGCTCACGATTCACCCAACCAAAAATCAAGAGCAAATGTTGGCTGGGCTCTAAGAACTTGAAATAACTTAGAAGCAAAATAAATCACATTTTTCTCCTGTGTGTTTTTTTTTTGTTTCAGATGCTGGACTTACCTCTGTGGACGTGCGCTGAGCTCTCACTGCAGGAACACGTCAGGCCTCAGTGGCTGTGAGTTCATGTTCTTCTCACTGGGGAATTGGAATTAATTAATTAATTGCAGAATTAATTAAATTAATGAAACCTGTCCCCTTTTGTGCCCTGCTATGTGGTGATCAAGGGCAGAGAGAGGGAGCAGAGGAGCGGCCTGGGGCTGGGAGAGGGGCAGGAGAAAGGGCAAAGAGGGGCCTCCCTGGTGTCACCAGGGCACCTGTGGGGAACAGAGGGGGACACTGTGAGGGCAAAGGGCGGGCGAGGAGGGGGACAGTTTGGGGCAAAACCTGGGCTCACCTGCAGGGAAATGATGTGAGGGTTTATTTTGGAGGGAAAAAGCTGAGGTGATGAGTTCACCCAGGTTGGCCCATAGTGGGACCAGAGTGTGAAGGCCAATCCAAAGCCAACCCTGCTCAACCCCCGAGTCCCAGAATCAATTCTACGAGCTGCCCAATATGGGGACTAAAAATACATAGAAACACACCCAGGAGCAAACCAGAAAGCTCCTGGGAATCCCATTACAGTGTTGTCATAGCCTTTTTAACTGATTTTTTATTACAACACTGCATTTCTCTGTTGGGATTGTTCACGCTGTTGGGGTTTTTTTTGGGTCTGAACTCCCTCACGGTGGCCCCTGACACCCTCAGGAGTGGGGAGGGAAAGCAGAGGCAGGGCTCCTGGCAGGGCAGGGTGTTTTCCCCCAGAGCAGACCCAGCAGCTGCCCACCAGCCTGGGCCAGGAGGGAATCTGCTCTGGCTCCTACAGGGAAGGAATGTTTTTCAGCTGATATTGCATTCCCCCATCCCTGCTCCCGCCCCTCCTGCTCCCAGCTCCCGCCCGTTCTGAGGGGAATTTGTCCCACCAAGCAGTAGGGGAAGGCCACCAGCTGCCAACCCTCAGACTCAGACTGCCCCTCTGAGGAAATACTGGCTGCTGGGATTTAGATTGTTTCAGTATTTGACTGCTGAAATTTCCCAGCCCAGGGGTTTTAGCTGACATGGCAGCACAAAAATCGTTCCTCTATATGGTGCCCGGATTTGGGGTTTGGTATCAGCTTTGCTAGTTCAGTTGAGTTATACCCACAGCCCCAGATTCCCTGATGAATTCCTGCTGGAACAACCTGACAGCACCTCATGGAGAGTGGAAGTTCCCATGCAGATGTACCACTTTTACACCAGCTGTTGTCAGGAGCCAGCAGGGATTCCAGGGAAGCTCAGTGGGATTGGGACAAGGACAGGTCTATATTCCTGAGAACTTGCTATTTAAAACCCTCATCACCCAGCTCCACTGGTGTCCCTGTGGGTCCACTTGACAGAGTTCCCTGGAACCCAGCTGATTTCCACCCCCTCCTCCCCCTGGAGCTCAGGCTCCAGTTAATATTTTAAAGCAGGACAAGGCTGTGGCTGGATGCACTCCCAGCCTGTACTGAGGCATGCACACCCTCTCCCTGAAGAAGTCCCAGCTCCTTTCAGAGCCTCAGCTGCAGCCTCTACACATTTTTTCCCCTCAGGAAAGGGATACACATCCCTGCCTTCAGCACACCTCCAGTGGGACCCACCTGCAAAAAGTTTTCCTTCACTTCTGCACTTCCAGCTGGCTCCCTGGAAAGTTCCAAACTTCATCCTGCTCGAACCTCTGATTTTAAGGCATCTCCGAGGCACAGTACTTGGGATTCAACATCTGTGAGGGAAAGATAGCCTTGGGCTTTAATACTGCTGAGGGACGATAGCCTCAGGCTGGGGAGGAGATTTGGGATGGCTGAGACATACCTGGCAGCTCTGTGGGAGCTCTGGGAGGTCAGAAACAGGAACTGCTGTCTGAGCCCCTCTGCAAACGGCCCATGCCTCCATTCCAGGTAACGCCAGCTGTTCCTTGGGGTCTTCTTGAGCTGTCGGTGGTCTCTGTCTGGGCTGAGGTATTTCCACATGCCTGTTCAGAGCAGCCCCTGGCTGAGGGATCACAGGCAGCAACTTCAGCCACGTCTATGCCAGCACTGTCTCCGTTATACCCCGGTGCCCACACCAGGACACGCGTTTGGCACACTGCAGGCATAGCTCCTCCTTGCAGATCCCAGGGCTTGAGGGCCGCCAGCCCTTTCGGGGCTTCTGGCTCCTCCTCCCGGCCCATACCGGGCACAGCCAGAGCAGGAGCAGCAGCCCCAGCGCTGCCGCCCTGCTGGGATGGGCGGGGATCCCCGGGGATGCGGACATGGAGAAGGGGAATGTGGGCGCTGTGGCTCTCACAGGGGGAGTGCGGTGGCCGCGGTGGCAGCCGGGCCGTGTGAGGGGGGCTCGGGTGTTCCACGAGGAGCTGAGGAGCGGCGCCGCATTGCGGGGTGGAACAGCGGCACTGAGGGAGCGGGCGGTGCCCATGGGGTCCCCAGGGCTGCCACAGGCAATTCCCCTGCCCTACCCGTTCCAGCCGCAATTCCAGCGGCTGCTCCAGGGAAGCGCCGTCTTCCTGGCAAGCCCGGCACCATCCATAGCCCCGGCTCCCTACGGCCCAGAGGCCCAGCGGGACCCCAGCCCCGCACCGGCCGGAGCAGGAGCAGCAGCACCCAGGCTCAATCCCAGCGGCCCATCCCGGAGCGGCTCTTCCTACCTGCAGCGATGCCGGTCCTGATCCTAGTCCCAGTCCTGTCTCGATCATCCGGCCCCAGCGGGATCCCAGCCCCGCACCGGCAGGAGCGGCAGCACCGGGCTCGGTCCCAGGTGCCCATCCCGGAGCGGCTCTTCCCACCTGCAAATGATGCCAGTCCCGATCCCAGTCCCAATCGCGCCTCGACCATCCAGCCCTAGCACCCACAGCCTGTCCACCTCCCATAGCAGACACCAGTACGACCTAGGACCTGAACATCCGGGCCCAGTTCCCGATCCCGGTCTCACCTAGCACCCATACCCTACCCGCCTCCCACAGCAGACACCGGCAGGACCATGGACCCGAATCCCCGGGCCCAGATCCCGATCCCGGCGTTACCTGAGCGCCTCGGGCTCCACGCAGCACCAGCCGCAGCCCCGATCCGGATCTCCCCGCAGCGCTCCACCGTCGCTCCCGCAGCATCCCCGAGCCGAGCATCCCCCGAAGAAAGCGGGGGGACTGGCCGCGGATCCGCCGGGTTTTATGGGCGGGAGGGGGGCGGGGGGGGGAGGCGGGGCCCCGGGGGCGGGGCCGGCACAGGTGTGAGGGGCGGGCCTGCACAGGTGTGAGGGACCCCAGTGCGGCCTGCGCGGGGCGGGGCCTTGGGGGATTTAAACGCGCGACGAAGGGGCCCGGCGGAGCCATTTGCTCCTCGGGGGTTCGGTGGGGGTAGGTTGCCGCCGGCCGCGGCCCTATATTTCTGTTCCTCTATATTTCTTTTCTTCTGCGTTTCTTTTCTTTTGTATTTCTTTTTGTGTATTTCTTTTCCTCCTATACCCTCTTCCTATCTACCTCTCTCCCTTCACACCCCTCCCCCCACCCCCTACAACCCTCCTCCCCCCCCCAAACCCCCCCCCCCCCCTCCCTCTCCCCCCTTAGCCCTCCCCTCCCTCCCAATTCCCACATCCCTATTCCCCTACTCACCCCTACCCTCCCCTACCCTACTCTCCCCTCCCCTACTCACCCTTACCCCTCTTATCCTACTCCTCTATCCTCCCCTACTTCCTTCCCTCCCCAACCCGGGTTTCCCCTGCCCCGTCCCCTGCCGCCTGCTACACACCCCGACCTCTCCCCACCTTCCCCTCACGTAGCCCCCCGCTCCCCTATTCTCGTTCTCTATTCCCCCGCTCTCCTTCTTTCCTCGCAGCCGCGGGGCTCGGGGGTGCCGGGCAATAATAAAGCCCAGAGGGCCGGAGCCCGGCGCCCCCCGCCCTCGCTGGGGTCCCCACACGGGGCCGGACCCGTTCTGCGGGTCCCCCCATTCCAGTCGAAAGCACCGCCCCACACTGCCGGGGTTCCGGCTGTCCCTACATCAACACTGGGGGGGGGGGGTGGGGGGTGGGGGTGCGGGGTTACAGCGGCCCCCTCATTAGGAGGGGGTCCGGGGGGTGGTGGGGGGGGTTTAGGAGGGGCCCCCTCATTAGGGGGGGGTCCTTGGGGGGGTAGGTAGGTAGGGTAGGGCCCCCTCCGGAGGAGGGGGTCCCGGGGGGGGGCGGGGGGCGGGCCCCCTCCGGAGGAGGGGGTCCGGGGGAGGAGGGGGGGGGGCAGTAGGGGGGGGTATTCCCCCCCCTCCTGGCCCCGCCCCCCCTCCCCCCGGGCCCCCTCCTCCGGACGGTGGTCGCGGCCCGGCCCCCTCCCTGGGGACCCCTCCTCTCCTCCGGACCGGGGCCCGGGGGGGGGGGGGGGGGGGCTGGACGGGAGGGGGCCCGTTCGTTCGTTTGTGTGTGTGTGTTTTTTTTTTTTTTTTTTTTACACGTGTGTTTTCACTTTCACGGCGCAGAGATGACGTGCCCCCCTCTGCTTTCCCCCCCCACCCCACCCGCCTCCCCCTCCCCCCCCCCGGGCCCCGGGTCCGGAGGAGGGGGTCCCCGGGAGGGGGCCGGGCCGCGACCCCCGTCCGGAGGAGGGTGGGCCCGGGGGAGGGGGGGCGGGGCCAGGAGGGGGGGGAAGCCCCCCCCTCCGCCCCACCCCCCTCCCCCGGACCCACCTCCCTCCGGAGGGGGGCCCCGCCCCCGCCCCCCCCGGGACCACCCCTCCTCCGGAGGGGGCCCTACCTACCTACCTACCTCCCAAGGGACCCCCTCCTAATGAGGGGGGCCCTTCCTAACCCCCCCCACCCACACCCGGACCCCCTCCTAATGAGGGGGGCCCCCCCACCCCGGGACCCCCCTCCAAAACAGGGGGGGTCCCCAAACCCAAACCCCCCACCACCTCCCCCGGGGACCCACTCCAAACGAGGGGGGGGTCCCGTGTGATGGGGGAAGTGGAGCCCCGGCGGTGTCCCCTGCGTTCACAACCACGGAACTGCTTGGGGGACGCCACCGGGGGGCTCCAGCGGGGGCCGGCGGCACCGGACTCCGGCCCTCTGGGCTTTATTATTGTCCGGCACCCCAGCCGGCCCCGCGGGCTGAGGGGAAAGAAGGAATTGGAGAGAGAACGGGAAGAGAGGAGGGATAGCAGGGGAGGAAAGCGAAAGGGGAAGGAAAAAGCCGGAGGGGGGCAGAGGGACAGGGGACAGAGAAGGGAGAGAGGGGCAATAGAAGGGAGTAGCGGGATAGGGACAGGACAGAAAAGAGGAGAGCAGGGGGTCAGGTTTAGGGGGAGAGGAGAGGAGGGTCTGGGGGACAAAGAAGAAGAATACGGGGAGGAGAAGGAAGAGCAGAGGAGGGGACAAGAAAGGAGGCCGACGAAAGGGGAGAAAAAGGAAAGGGGGGAAAGAGAGAGAAGAGGAATACAGGGAGGAAAAGGAAAGGTAGAGGGGGGGAAACAGGAGGGGGAGGCCGAAAGAGAGGAAAGGAGTCGGCCTTTGAAGGGAGAGAAAAGTGGGGGAGGAGAGAAAAGCAGAGAAAGAAGGGGGAATACAAGCAGGAGAAAGGAAAGGTAGAAGGGGGAACAGGAGAAAAGAAAAAGCCGCGGAAACGGGGACCAAGAGCCACCCGTCCGCAGCCTTGCTCAGAGTGAGCAAATGGCGGCCGAAGAGATTTCCGGGTCTTAAATAACCTCGGCCCCGCCCCCGCGCAGCCGCCCTGGGGTCCCGCACACCTGAACCCGATCCGGGGGACCCGCCCCCGCACACCTGAGCCCGGTGCCGGGACCCGCCCTGAAGCTCCGCCCCCGGGCCCGCCTCACGGAGCCCCGGGCCCGCCCCTGGCCCCGCCTCCGGGCCCCGCCTCACGTAGCCCCGGGCCCCGCCCTCAGCTCCGCCCCCGGGCCCCGCCTCACGGAGCCCCGGCTCCGCCCCGAGCCCGCCCCGCCCTGCCCGGGATTAGGGGTGGGGCCATCGCTCGCGGCCCCCGCCCCCGATGTCCCCCAGACCGGCCCCGCCCGTGTCCCCCCGGGCCACCCCCCGCCCCTCGCACTGGGCCGAACCGGGGCTGCTCCCGGCGCTGCGCGGAGCCCCGAGCGCTTGAGCCGGGGCCGGGGCGGGCCGGGGCCCTGGCTCCGCTCCTGTCGGGTGGCGGCTGTCGGGGGGTTCCCGAGCGGTGCCGCCTCTCCCGCGGCGGGCGCGGTGTGGGGCGGGGGATCGGGACCGGGATGGCCGCGGGCGGCGGGAGCTCCAGAACGGAGAGGGCTCCTACACGGACGGAACCGGCCGGGGCGGGGGGACCCCCCCGTGCCGGCCCCAGGACCCCCCAGACCCCGCCGCTCCCCCGGTGCCACGGAGTTCTTGTTCCCAGTGTAGGCCGCGGATTCTTTATGAGAAAACTCAAAACTCAAGGACACGGGGGTCTGAGGGGGAGGGGAGAGATTCTGGTATAAATTCAAAACGCGTTGTGAAAAAATAAATCTGTGGAACAGCCCGTTTCCTCTCCCAGACTGGTTTCTGTGTGCTCGTCTGTGATTCCAGCTGCTCCGATGGGATTTTCAGCCTGTGGGGCTGTAATGACTTGCCCGGGGCTAGGCACGACAGGAAATAACGGGGGAAAACCCTCTGCATCAGGCAGCGGAGCCTCTCAGTAACCCTGTCCCAAAGTCTGGCAGTGCCCAGCGCCTCTGGGTGGAATCTGAGGGGGCCCAGCACAGGCCCCCGGCACAGGGCCCCTTGCTTCCCCAAGTTCCCTTTAACCAGGATGATTTTTGGGCTAGGAGCACCCAAAGCCAGCAGAACCAGGCCTTAGCCACTTTTTGTGGGACCTCTCCTCTCTCTTCCTCACCAAATTCCCACTGTCAAAAGCCATCCCCTCAGTCTCTCCAAGGAATTGGGCTTGGGATTTCCCAATCCAGCAGGGCAGAAATGCTGTTGTCCTTATTGTATATCCTAATTGCAGTAATTGCTTAAGAAATAATTGAAAGGAATTAAAGGAATGAAGAAAAAAGTAAGTAAGAGCTGCCAGCTCCAACTAGGGGATGCTCAAACCCCTTATCAATAATTTGCTTTAATTAACCAACTCAAACAAAGTCATTGACACCACATTGATACAGTATGACTCTTTTTAATGGAGTTACAGACAAATGTTGCAGAATGTAAAAACCTTTAAAAAGCCAGAAACTCTTTTAAGAGAGAGACAGTGTTACAGCTGCAGAGAGTCTTGGGATTGAGGAGGAAAAATCCCCAACTTTTCAGTCTTTAGCCTCTTCCACTCTGTGGTCACTGATAGCAAACGTGGGCTTCAGCCTCAGGAAGGCACGGGGAGTCAGGGATTTCACAGATCCTGGTGTCACCTCAGCCCTTTCAGCAGGTACATGTCTGCAGGGAGAGGGGGGGAAAAACGTGGTCAGAATGGGACAGCCTGCTTCCAGAAAATCATCCCAATTCATAAATCACTAGGCAGAGCTGTAAGAACTTCCCCACAGGGTCATTTCCCTGGCGGACTGAGGGCTCTAAGCTAAAGGCACAGGCTGGACCTGCCCATGGACAGACTACGGGAAAGGCCAGAAGGAAAAGCTATGGGCCAATTCCATCAAACATTCCAAAATCAGGCTCCTCACCTGGTGGTGGAAGCACATCTTCTCTCCTGTGGGGTTTTTTGGGATCTGCAGTGAACTGCAGGGGGGAAAAAACCAAAACCCAAGTATGTCCCACAACTGGAACAGAAAAGTGGGGGGAAAGGATGGAGGGGCAACTCCTGGGGTGAATAACTGGGATCCAAACCAATGGAAGCAGAGGCTGAGTGACAAAGCCCTTGGGCCCAGTTTGCTGGGATTCACAGGAGAAAACTGAGGGGTTTTACTTTGGCAGGGAAAGCCGAGCTGCTCATCACCTCATCAGCCAGGTACAGCAGCAGCACCCGCAGGACCTGGCCAGGTGTGTCTGCCTGGCAGAGGGCTCCCCACTGCCTGGGAATCTCGGAATTCCCTCTGGGAATCTCTGTGCCACAGGGCACTGGGTGGGCACTGGCCATTCAAACAGCTCCTACCTGGCCTTTCACAAGGCAAGGTGGTTTTTCCATACAGCAAATGTTTTTTGAAATTAAGAAGATAACACTACACTCAACTGGAGAAGAAAAAGTGAGATCTGTTAAATTTTCCTAAGGTGGGCAAAAAAGAAAACCAAATTAAAAAAACCAAAAAAACACACACAAAAAAAAAAAACACCAACAAAAATAACAATGAAAAAACCTCAACATATTAAGCATATTTCAACAGAGTTTAAATTGGCATGAGGTGACTTGGTAAAGCTTGAAAAAGCTGCAAATGCTGCAAAAATCTAATGCTGCAAAAAGAAGCCTTTTCTTACATCACATTTTATCCCTGAACTTGCAAAAAACCTCTGCCAAACTAACAATTCACCACATATAGTTAATGAATCATTCCTGTCTTTGAGCAATGAGTCAAGCTAAAGCTGTGGAGACAAGAAAAACTCAATGCTGTTCCTTTGGAAATCACAGAACCACAGGGAGGTTTTTCATTAGCTTAGGAAAATGCCCAGCATTTTCGGGTAGACACTGAATAGCAGGGAAGTTAGGAGATCCATGTTTTTGCTTCCAGAGACAAAAATTTAAATATGGTATTTACATGAAACCAGCAGTCTACAGATTGTCTGATCAGAAGTGTTTATTAAGAAAAAAAAAAACCCTGGGGTTTCCTCTTCAGGGACACAAGAGGAACTCCTTGGCTGGGACACGGCCTTGGTCAGCACTGCTCCCCCACCACACAGGCCACCACGGCTTCCAGCTCTTCCACAGTCTTTGCAAAGTTCCTGGGGATCCCAAGAGGATGGCAGGGCCAACCTTCACCTCTGCCCTTCTCCTGCACTCAGCAGGTTTCCTGTTCAGACGTGCCTTTCCAGAGCAGGCCACACGCGACTCCACGGTGCTCACTCGAGTCTCCAGAGCCTTGAGCAGCATGTCCACCTGCAAAATGACCAGGTGCTCAGTCACACACACACAGAGAGCACGAGTGGATGTCAGAAAGGGTCTCAAGTCTCATCTCACATCACCAATTCCTTTCATTTGACTCTTTCCCCTGCTCATTTCATCCTGTGAAAGCTCACCCAAACTCTAACACTCACTGTCCACTTTTTCCAGCCCTGTGTCAGAGCCACACACTCAGCTTCTGCTGGACAACCTTCACTTTCCAACTTCCTATGCACTATTTGCTCCCAGCTCTTCCTACCTGCAGCCACCAGATTTTAGTAGAGCAAAACATCAACCTGATTTATGATGTTGTATTTCAATACAAAGCTACAGCAAAAGCATTCAGGTCCATTTGCACAAAAGGCAGCAGAAACATGGCTACAAGTTAAGTGAAGATCTGGAGAAGTGAATCAGAACTAACTAGAAACAACTTATCAAATTAGTGAGACATAAATAGGAAACCTAAGGCTACGCTTGATAAAGAGAAAATGCTAATTCCCATGAAAACTGAAGGAAAGTTACTGAAAATCTTGCATAACACAAGATTCCAATGACATGAAGCAGACCAGCACATGCTACAATGCACTGAATTACTCTGGGTGAAATAAGCTGTTCTGCAGAAACTATTGGAGCACATTAAGGTTTCACAGAGGTGTAATTAAACAAACTATTAATTGTAAGGTTAAATCTCACCCTTTCCAGCACCTCTCCCAAGACAGCTTGACTCTCAAGAGTGAGTGGTTGCTCATGGATGACAGCCTGCTTTCCCGGGGGTGCCTAGAATATAGCTGAGATGCCACAGGTCAGACCATGCACAGATTCCCACCCTGAAGCCAAAAATCCAAACCCAGCACTCCTCCAGAGCCCTGAGAGACAGCCACGGATTCTGTGGGCTGCGCTGAAAAATTGCACAGACACCGAGAACACTGCAGGGCTGGCTGGGAGGGAGAAGCAGCACTGCTCTCCAAGGAAAAGTGCCATTCCGCAGCCAGGTCAGTGCTTTAGGGAATTTTTACTGCCAAAAAATAAGGGATCCTAGCTGTGGAATTAAGAAATAAACCCAAAAGCACTGTCCAGAGCATGAGGGTGAACATCCACAGCAGTACAGCAAATGAATGGGAACTTCAGAAAAAAACAGAGACATTGAAACTAGTTCAGGTGAAACACTGTCCATCAGAACAGTGCTTGCATAAAGGAACTCTGGCACAAAGCCTTGATTCACTAGGTGGTTATTGAACAATACCTTAAGACCACTTTTAAGTGCTATAAACCAACTAAACCCAAGCACACTTCCATTTTCTAGACAGATTTTAAGCGGCTGAGTGAGAATCTCAGGCACATCCTCAGCTCTCAGATTTGCCTTTGCCCACCCTAGAGACAGAGCAGATGTGGGCCAGCACAGGTCAGGACCCGCCCCCGAGTTCTGCCTGAGCCCCTCTGGCCACGCTGCCTGCTGGTAATGCTGAGCCCAAAGGGGCTCCCGGACAGGCCTGTCTGGTGCTTGGCTTGTGTACTCCTCAGAGAAAATGAGAAGGAACCCTCCCCGTGCCCTGGGCCTGGTGGTATTTGCTTGGCAGGAATGCAATTTCTCATACAAAAGGCAGACCTGGCTGGTCTGGGTTTGGTTTTTTTCCCTAGGATTTGCCTTACACAGTGATGTTCCTCACAACTGAGCACTGTGATGCCAACAGCAGCAATACAGGAAAACCACTCTGGGGCAGAGGCAGCAGAAAAAAGCCACCTCTAGACTTCCCAGAGGTATAACAGGAGAGCCCTCAGTGCAATCCTGGTGGAGTACAGAGGAAGCTGGCACACAAACATTCTGTACTTACCTTTCAATGGAGTCAATGGTGAAGCAGAACAATCTCTCTTGTAGTCCAGGCTCCTTGAGGTGCACCTGTAGATGCTGCCGAGGGTCTTTGAGCAGCCAGAGCAGAATAAGGTTTCTACTAAGCTGTAAGTGAGAAATAACATTGATTCAGGAGAAAATAAAAGGAAGCACCTCACCCCATCCCTTTCACTTAAAAAAAAGGAAAAAGAAAAAACCCCAAAAACAGTCATGCATTATAATTTTTTAAGCATTCATTCTTGCTTTACACATTGTAAATTTGAGCACTCATCTTTCAGCCTGAATTTGCAGCAGCTCCTCAGGCTGGCTGACCTCAGCAAGGACCATCAGAACCACTAAACTGTGGAAGGGGCTTTAAATTCTCATCCCACCCAAACCCCTGCCGTGGCACGGACACCTCCCACTGTCCCAGGCTGCTCCAAGCCCCAGTGTCCAGCCCGGCCTTGGACATTCCAGGGACGCAGGGGCAGCCAGAGCTGTGCCAGGGCCTGCCCGCCCTCACAGGAAAAACTTCTCCCTGATATTTAATCTAAACCTGCCTTCCTTCCTCCTAAGGCCATTCCCCTTGTCCACCACTACATGTCCTTGTGCGAAATCCCCTCTCCCTCAGGCCACAAAGTACACACCACACCAGTCAGTGTTCCAGGAGCTCACCAGCACTCCGGGCCCTTCCCCGGCAACCCCCGACCTCCCCTGGGCTGTGCCCAGCCACGGCCGGCCCTCACCATCCGCACTCGCCGGGCAGCTTGGAGATCTTCCGCTCCGGGTCCACGGCGACGCTGGCGGCCACACCCTGCAGCGGGAGGAGGGAGGGAGGGAAGGAGGGAAGGAGAGGATGGCGGCCGTGAGGGGAGGCGCGGGGCGGGGGCCGGCACTCACTGCGCAGCAGGATGCAGCCGCCCTCCTCGTCGTTGGACACCCAGCTGGACGTGTCGCCCCACGGGCCGCCGGCAGCCGGCGCACAGGAACACCATGGGCATGGGCGCCTCGTCCGCCCGCTCCCCGCTCCGCCCGGCCGGCTGCCCGGCTCCAGCAGCGACAGCGGTGTGCTCTAGAGCCGGGCACAGCGACAGCGGGTCCCGCTCGCCCGCCGAGGCGCCGGCTCCCGGCATCGCCTTCGAATCGCCCGCCAAGCAAGCGGCAGCGACACCGGAACATGGCCCCGGAACCACTCCCGGAGCCGCCTCAGCACCGAGGCTGCCCCGGAACTGCTCCCGGAGCCGCCTCAGCACCGCCCGGGGGGCGTCTAGACCTCGTAAGGTCGTGGAAGCAAAGCAAAGGATGTGGGTATTCCACTACATGAAGCGTTTTATCAAGTCACTGCTAAGTCAGGAGAACTTCCCGAGCTGAAGGGCACACAAGGACCATCCAGTCCCGCCTGTGGCCCTGCACAGACACCCCAGCAATCCCACCCTGAGCATCCCTGGAGCGCTCCCCAAAGGCTGCTGGAGCTCTGTGGGGCCGTGCCCATGCCCTGGGGGGCCTGCGCAGTGCCCAGCACCCTCTGGGGAAAAAACCTTTCCCTAAAATCCAGCCTAAAACCCCTCCAGACCCAGCTGCAGCCCTTCCCCGGTGCTGTCCCTGGTCACGGGGAGCAGAGCCCGGAGCTGCCCCCCCTCAGGAGGAGCCGCAGCCCCCGGTGAGCCCATGACCTCGGCCCCCTCCAGGCTGAAGGAGGCCCTCGGCCGCTGCTGGTGTGGCCCCTGCAGAGCCGGCCCTTCCCATCAGACACATTCGGGGAATGTTTTCCAGCCCGGGACAGAGCACTGCTCTGAGGGCAAGGGCCTGTGATCCAGCTGGCACCTGTCCACCGTGTCCCTCGGCCACAGGGCGCCCGCCTCAGTTTAAAACATCCCGAGGAATAATAACACGAGTCAGTGTCTCGCTGAACTGCCGCGGGATGTTTCCAGTCCCCAGGCAGTCCTTGAGCCGCGGGACCCCGAGCGATTGGCAACAGGCACGGGTTGTGCAATTCCCTTTATGAGGGCAGCGCAGCACAAGGAGGCATTGGCACAGGCACGGGTTGTGCAATTCCCTTTATGAGGGCAGCGCAGCACAAGGAGGCAAAGCTCTGGGTCGGAGCTCTGGGCTGGCTGAAAAGGCGCCACTGACATGGCCAACAGCACAAACTCCTCCGAGTACTTCTGGTCCTACGAGTATTACTGGGATTACATAGATCCAATTCCAGTAGATGGAAGCAAGCTGGAGGTTAATAAATGTAAGTATTGTGGAGTGGTAGGTGCTAATCTAGCACAGGGAAAATGTTGTTTGTCTCACTGATGTGGTTTTGTTTCTTTGCAATAGAGTGCCCGGTTGTGTGCCTGGGTGTTTGCCTTCAGGCTGGATAAATACTAACAAACACTCTGGGCTTTATCTTACAGTATCTGAAGCTATGAGACTGCTGACACTAATTCTTGTTTACAAGGACAGATTTTTTTTTTTTTTGGTCATTTGCCAGGGGGAAAATGTGATTACTTGTGAATCTGTAGTGTGGGGTGCTAGTTACCCATGTGCTACTGCCAGCAAAGTTCACTGAAGGAGCAGAGGTTTTCATAAAAGCACTGTTTTCATCCTGGGACAAGGCTGACATTGCAACTGGTAAGCATTCAGACTTTTAGTAAAGGAAATGTACAATTCCACTAGCCAGGAACAGTAAGCTGCAAACATATTCTTTGACCTTCCCTCCCATCCGTGAGGATGGTTGAAACTGTTCGGACGTGGATTCAGAGACTAAATTTGTTTTTTTCCCAAGGTTATTACAGTGAAATTATTGTATATCCCAGGAAAATGCCTTTCAGAACACCTTCATGTCTCTCTCACTAACAGTGCAAGAGACTGCCTTTCTGATGGTGAAGGTTGAATTCTGTGTTAGGAGCTGCCTGTCCTTCACTAGCTTGGACAGCAGTAGGAAAAAGGAGCAGAAACTTACTCTAGAAAAGCTCTTCTGTGCATTCAGATCAACCGAAGGTTTATTGCCTCCAAGCTTAGAGCACCACACCTTAAAGAAAGTGGTGTGAATATCCACATCCCTCCATCCAGAAAATCTTGCTCTCTAATGCTGCAGAGCAACATTTGGTGCTGCTGGGACCAGGAGCAGCTCATCTAATTCCCTTAATTTTAAAGTTAGGGCAGATGATTACCCCCAGATTCCACCAGCGAAACCCCAAACTGCTGAGCTAAGCTAGATGCAAGTCTCTGGCATGTGGCTGGCCCAGCAAAACCCAAAAACCAGGAATGAACCTTTCCCCTGTTTGTTCCTTAATAACATTTTCCTACCACTTGGGTCACCTGGTGCACAGCAGAGGCGGCATCTGTGTTACAGCACTTCCCTCCCTGGCCATGGATAGGGCATTTTTCCTCAGCTGCCTCTGTCCTTGAAATCTGTAGAAACTGTGCTTCTGAGACAAGATGCTCACCCTCTGTTAAGTTTAATTTAAATGTGTTGACAGTTTTGTGGAAAAAATCACCCCGTATGTGCTTCTGAGTGATCTCATCAGCCTTATTTCCATTAAAAAGCAGGGTAAACTGATCTTGTAATGACTTTTGAGTCCCGCTTGTTCTGCCCCCCACCCCTGAAAGAAGCAGAGAAGTCTGCCACCTTTCAGGCATTTTTATATTCTAAGAAGATGAAAATAGACATTTTTCCATGTCAGCAGCCCAGGAGGAACAGAGAGTGCATCCTCTTGGTACTATATCCTTCCTCCTCCAAGTACAGTGGGAGAACAGTGGCTTACAAATTCTAATGAAAACACCCAGGGAAACAATTCCACAGCTGCTTGGGATTTTTCACTGTTTGGAGTAAAAGTACCAGTCAAGCAGTGAACATACTTTGCCTGTCCTTGCACGATATTTACAATCATGTACCAAGAGAAGCTGCTGCCGGATTATTGGCTTTATGTGCTCTCAGTTTTGCCTCCTAGGGTTTTTTTTTAAATTCTTTT
Organism: Calcarius lapponicus; assembly: GCA_039654755.1. Lineage (NCBI taxonomy): Eukaryota > Metazoa > Chordata > Aves > Passeriformes > Fringillidae > Calcarius > Calcarius lapponicus. The sequence continues at coordinate 86,880,670 of CM077462.1, read as the reverse complement.
AATGTGAAACAGAGACCTGAATCTCTGCACTTCTTTTCCTGTTACGTGGCTGGTCCCTGAAACTTGTTGGGACTAAATTTGTCTCATAAAAATGAATCTAAACCCGGATAAGAAGCCATGGTCTTGCTTTCTATCTGTAGTGTTGCGCATCTCTCTCAATTTTGTGCAAAAATAACAAAAAATCTTAATTGGCCCATCATCTAATAGGCTATTGAAAAGCATGCACACACACATGCACAAAAGGTGCCACTGTGGGCACGCTGGCAATCCTCTTGTTCCTCAGATAAAGCATCTGCTCCTGGCAGAGCAGGCAGCACCTTGCCCTCCTCCACGGAGGCTGCAGGGCAAGGAGCACCTTCCCTTCCCTTCCCTTCCCTTCCCTTCCCTTCCCTTCCCTTCCCTTCCCTTCCCTTCCCTTCCCTTCCCTTCCCTTCCCTTCCCTTCCCTTCCCTTCCCTTCCCTTCCCTTCCCTTCCCTTCCCTTCCCTTCCCTTCCCTTCCCTTCCCTTCCCTTCCCCTGCCCTGATGTGCTGGCAGGGGCACAGGCCCTGTGCAGCAACCCCCCCTTGCTATTTCTCCTGGTATAAAACGCTTCCAGGGCTGGGATTCCCTCCCTGAGGGCCTCTCCCTAAAGACCCCGCAGGATTAGGCAGTGACCACTCAGGCTTCCTGCCCTGTGCTCGTGTAACAGGAGCCACCTTCAGTTATCTGTACAGCTCTGGGCACCCAGAACACCCCAGAGGCTTTTCCCTCCCTCATCCCCATTGTCAGGAGGCTCCCAAGACCTCTGACAAATTGGCACTTAGAGCCCTGTCTCTGAAAGGAGAAAGGAGTCAGATGACATCCCTGCAGCAGGGAGGGTAAATCACCTCGCTGTGCTCTGTTTGTGCCGTGCAAAATGACAGAACCTCTGCTGTGCCCACAGACTCCATCGTCATCGCCTTCTGGGTCGGCCTCGCCGCCTTTGTGATGTTCCTTTTCCTTGTTCTGCTGTGCATGTCCTGCTCTGGATCAACACCAGCCAAGTGAGTACAACCAGAGATAAAGCAGAATAATCAGAGATAAAGCAAGTAGATACCGGTGTGAAAAAACAACCTGTGGGAAACACTCACTGCCTCAAGCCATCCAGCCGTGACACAGAACTGCACAGAGGTGAAGCTTTTCCTGTCAGTGTTTGGCTGGAGGGTCTCTTGACCCACTCCTCCTCCTTTTCTGACCAGGAAAATTCAGCCCAGCAGGCTGGGCAGAGATTCAGGATTAGGTCACAAGCAAGCAGAGGGAAGCAGCACTCAGAAGGAACACTAATATTCCCGTTTATTGGCACCCTAGGGCCTTTGGCATGCTCACAAAAGGTAACAAAAACAATTTTAAAAAAGAGGCAGTTTACCCAAATAAATAATAAAGCAGGAGGCAGACTAACAACACAACAGACATGGAAATGGACATGAAATAGCAGAGTAACAGAGGCATGTTAGCAACAATTTACTGTTCCTAAAAAACTGGCAGGAGAACTCTGTGTACATGAAAATCTCAGAGTGCTTGCAAGACTTAAACAAAGTTTTGATTTTTAATGTTTTTTTCACTTTTTCAATATGTTACTGAGCAAAATACTTGGCTAAAAAATACACATATTTATCCCTCATGTATTTATTTTGGCCATCAAAGGAGCCATTGTGAACAAGGCAGTGTTTTCTAGAAATGTTTTCTGGAGTGCCCAGAAATCAATAATAAAAAACAGCATTCAATGAGATTTGTTTAGGCTTTGAAACCATCCTATATTATCATTTTCCTAGGCTTGAAACATCCTGTGAGAAAACAGTTCTAGCACTGAAGAAACTACTAAACCCAGTCACACACAAATTTTGCCCTTTTGGGTCGAGTTCTGTTTGTTTTCTCAGCCCCACTTCAATTCCACTGCCCCAGCTGCAGCACCAAACCCCAGCGTGGTGCTGGAAAGAAGCCACCAGTGCAAACCTGCAGCCCCTGCCCTGGCACCCCCTGGGCCGTGTCACCAGCCCTGCCCTTGGCACGAGTCACCAGCGTCTGTGAGGAGCCTCCTGTCCCTCTCCTGGTGACAATCCCGATCTATTCACCCAGCAACGCCCGCTCACGTCACCCGCCAAGGCTGGAGAGCTTTCACCTTCATCCCTGCTGTGCTCATCCATCTCTGCCAGCCCAGGGACACCAGGGCCCCCCTGTGCTCTCCCAGCTCAGCCACGGCCTCCCTGCCCACCCTGCCAGGGACAATTCCTCATGGCCAAGATCCCATCCATGCCTGCCCTCTGGCACTGGGAGCCATTCCCGGGCTCCTGTCCCTCCATCCTTGTCCCCAGTCCCTCTGCAGCTCTCCTGGAGCCCCTTCAGGCCCTGGCAGGGGCTCTGAGCTCTCCCTGGAGCCTTCTCCTCTCCGGGTGAGCACCCCCAGCTGTGCCAGCCTGGCTCCAGCCCTGCAGCAGCTCCAGGGCCTCCTCTACACTTGTTCCAAGACCTCCACAGATTTCTTGTGCTGGGCCCCAGGGCTGGGGCAGCTCTGCAGGTGGGGTCTCACCTGATTTGGGGAGAGGGGCAGAATCCCCCCCACCTCTTTGGATGCAGCGTTGATGCCATTTTGGCTGTGCACGACCCCCCTCTCCTCCCCCAGGGGGTAACACCAAGGGTGAGCTCCCTTGGCAAGGGCTCAGCCCCCTCCAGAGCAGAGTCCTGGTTCTTACCTGCCCAGAAACAAGGCAGAGACTGCCAAGTGTCCCCTGCAGGCCTGTGCCACAGCTGAATCCTGAGACACGGAGAGCTCCTGGAGCTGAATCCACGATCCGACTGCAGCACCACTTCCCTGCAGTGCCCAGGGACGTGGTGCCAGTTTTGGTGGGTGGGTTTGGCACAGTGGGGAGGGCTGATGCCTGTGCAAGCCCTGCAGGGAGGGAGCCATGTCCCAGTCCCTTTTGTCAGCACTGCACCACCCCACAGAAATAAGACAAACAGGGACCACAGATTCCAAACCCATCTGCCAGCCAAGGCAGCTGATGGTCACTCTGCTGGGATGCAGAGCATTAACATTTGCCTCAATGATGTGCATAAACATCCAGAATGAAAGGCTTTTTCAGGTGTATCTTACCTCAGATTTAGTTCTGTGATTCTGCCTGGGCCGAGGTCAGTTCACCAGCGGATTTTAAGATATGGATAGCTCGCTGGTGGTATTTGGCTGCTGGATAGGCAGAAAAGAAAACATCCTGTTTTGGTAAGAATTAATTTTTTTGTCTCTACTGTGTCAAAGAAAGAGGAAAGATGTCTTGAATACACCTGCAGTGCAGCAAAGAAAATTCCAACCCTGCCTCCCTGTGCTGGGCCTGCTGCCGAGACTTTGGGCCTTTGTTTCTGCTTTTTGAATTACTCAGCTCGGTTCGGCTGAGCTCGGTTCGGCTGAGCTCGGAGCCGCTCGTTCCGTTCGGCTGAGCTCGGCTGCATTCGGCTGAGCTCGGCTCGACTCGGCCGAACTCGGAGCCGCTGCCGCTGCGTTCGGCTGAGCTCGGCTCCATTCGGCTAAGCTCGGCTCGGTTCGGCCGAACTCGGCTCGGCCGAACTCAGAGCCGCTCGCTGCGTTCGGCTGAGCTCGGCTCCATTCGGCTAAGCTCGGCTCGGCCGAACTCGGAGCCGCTCGCTGCGTTCGGCTGAGCTCGGCTCGGCTCGGCTCGGCTCCCTGAGGGCGGGCAAGCGGCGCCGCCTCATGTTGAACGCACAGACCTCGGTGCTCTGCTGCTGCCGCGTCCCGCGGGCGGCCCGGCCATCGCACTGTCAGGAAAATTAATTCACAAACACCGTAAGTTCATGTCCAAAAGGAGACACTGGAGTCCTGTAACTTTATTTGGATAAAGGGAGAGGCCATGGGCATTTCCCATGGGGTGTCTCAAGCTGCTGGGGGACGCAGCCTCCTTTTAACCCTAATTTCTCGGACGCATTTCCCTCTGTCTTCCCCATCCGCTGAGGTACTTGAGAGGTACAAACTTCCCCAAGTTGCCTAATACAGACCGCCTTCTGATGTGCATCCCCCTTCTTCTTTGTGTCTCTGTTCTTTTTCTTCAAGTCCAGGAATTCAGCACGGGCTTGGGTGGGGTGGGCAGCAGTCTCTGTCAATTAGCGGAATTCCTCTGGAATTTACGGCTCCGTTCATTACTTCTTTCACCTCTCAGTGTCTGGGTTTGCCTAGCAGCAGCCCCGCAGTTTGTTTGTAGACACCTCCTTCTCATTCCTTCCAGCACGGCCACGAACGGCGGCGCGGGCTCGGGCAGGAGCTCATTAGGCAGTGATTGCGCTCGCGCTAATTAACGGGCACGAGAGCACCTGGGGCAGATCCCGGTGCGAGCACGGAGCGCTCGCCAGCGGAATGTGTTGGAATCACTGTGCGATCCCAGCGCTTTGAAGTTTGGGAATGCTGCGGGACACGCCAAGGTGTCAGTAATGTTTTTTTAAGAAAGCCACCAAGGAGCGGTGGAAGAAAACAATAAATAATATTGCCTATTTACTGTCAGTGTCTTTGCCTTGTGTGATGTTGCCTGGCTCCACGGGGGTAAATTAAAGGAAGAGCTTTTGCTACTGTTGCTCGTGTGTTGGAATACAGCAGCGTCCTTGTCACTTTACACACCGGGAAATACAAGTGCAGCAGAATTTCAGTTCGGCTGGATTCGGCTGAGCTCGTCTAGGTTCGGCTGAGCTCGGCTCGGTTCGGCCGAACTCGGAGCCGCTGCCGCTGCGTTCAGCTGAGCTCGGCTCGTTTCGGCCGAACTCGGAGCCGCTCGCTGCGTTCGGCTGAGCTCGGCTCGGCTCGGCTCCCTGAGGGCGGGCAAGCGGCGCCGCCTCACGCTGAACTCGCCCAGCTCGGGGGCTCTCCCGCTGCCGCGTCCCGCGGGCGGCCCGGCCCGGCCATCGCACGGACACGGCCGGGGGGGACAGGAGCTCATTAGGCTGTGACCGCACTCGCGCTAATTAGCGCGCACGAGAGCAGCAGGCTCGGTTCGGCCGAGCTCGGCTCGGTTCGGCCGAGCCCAGCTGGATTCGGCTCCCAGATTTCCTTCTGGCAGCCCCTCGGAATTCTACACGACACAAACTGCAGCCTCCAAAAGGCTTGCGGGTTTGTAAAGAAATGTCATTTTAACTCAACCCTCGGGACAGAGCTGAGAGCTCCTTTAGGATAAGAATATTTACACGTACAAGCAATTGCTTCATTTGCATCTCGATTTTATTGAACGCCCCCACATTTCCATCCATACCCCAAGCAACGTGCAGTTCTGGTTTTTCCCCGTACCCTATTTGTACAAAGGACCTGGGCACAGCACACGGCTGTGATTCCATTGAATAAAGCCTGGTTTACAATTCCAAGTTCTCACTGGGGCTCTGCATGTTTGCAGGGCTGCACGGGCTGCTCAAGCACCCTCACAGCCACACTGAAGAACAATGGATCAGAGTTCCCAGAGAGTTCCCAATAAAACTCATGGATAATCACTGAGCAGAAAATCCCTTGGGGTTTGGTTCCATCTCTCACCTGTTCAGGCAGAGGGAAGATGGGGTTGTGTCACACATGGCAGCAGCAGCCATGGTCAGGGGGGTTCGTTTTGTTGTTTTTAATTTTAAAAAAGGGTAATAAAAATAAACGACATCTGGTATAAATGTCTTTAAAAGCCATTCAAGCTCTTTAAACCCAAGAAGACCATCCTGATTGCCGAATCCAGGTCTTCCATTCATACTGGTTTTGGTACCATGAAATCAAGCAGGCTCTCCAGGAAACAGTAAATCATGGTGACTAAATCTCTGTCTCCTCATTCTTGGCACTCACACCCCATTGTGGGAAGCTCTGCAGCCTTTTCTCCTGTCCTGTATTAGAGAGAGGATGGACACTAAGGGCACACACATGCACAGTCTGTCTGCTTCTTCCAAAAGATAAAAATGCCTGTAATAAAAATTACATAAGTAGCACCATCTCTCAAAGTGTTCAAAAGGGAAACTGGAGCTTTCATGTCCCTCTGAGAGATGGTGAATAAAATCTCCTCCCCGAGTCTGCACACAGGAATAAAATCCTGATTTTTGTTCCCAAACAAGGCAGGTCTGTATGAGAACAGCTCAGGAGGCTTGCTGGGCTCACGGTGATGAGGACGGGGCACAGAAGAACGTTCCAGATCAATGTCAGTGCCCTGAATTATTGCCCTGATGGAGCCAAATCTTTTTGCAAAGAGACACAAGAGTTTCTTCCCCTTGTTTCCGAGCGTCCAGGTCACCCTGTAATTCACAATCTGCGCCAGTGCAGACCAGTCTGGCGTGGGTGAGAAACAGATCCGGCTGCTGTGCTCCCAGCCACGTGTCCCCGATGGAAATGGAAGTCAGGAACACAGAAACAGCTGTGGGAGAAAGGGGAGACAAAAATCAGAGCAGGCATTGTTCTATTTCCCCACAGCATTCCCAAGCCAAGCTGCTCGGGGCCTCCAGGACTGTGTTTTAAAAGAGTTCCCCAACTCTTTCCTAGCTGGAAAACCTGGAGTGGCTCTGCCCGTGCAAAGGCACAGACACACTCCCAGCTCCCAGGAATGAACAAAGCAGTTTCCTGTTCAATAAAGCAGTTTGAAATCTGCCCTGGCAGATGCTCTCACTGACCAGCAGCGGGGATCAGCATCCAGGCCCACGTGGAGTTGGGGTTTTGCAGACTATGTTCCCTCTTGGAATTGTATTTCTTTCAAACCTTTTGTTCCATTTTAGTCCTTGAAAGGGGAGTTTCTCAGAGGGAGTGTTGCAGTGTCAGAAAAGCTCCCAGTGTGACCCACCCCTGCCCCATCCCACCAGACACAGCTCCTGTTCTGGACAGCCACGAGCCTGGCTGGACATGGGAGAGCTGATTCCATGGATTACAGCAGCCCTGGAATCTCCTCATTTCTCCCACCACCGCCTCCTAACACAGTGACAAGAACAAGACAACTCACCCGTCTCGTGCGCATCCTCGTCCAGCGCTGCCGATGGGCACAGAGATGTCACCGGCCCGTGGAAGGGGCTGGGCGGGCCCTGCTGCTCCATGAGCTGCAGCACGATGGAGCTGAGCCCATGGAGCTGCCGGCAGAGCCCGCCTGAGGAGCTGCTGGCCTGGCAGAGCCGGCTGTGCAGCTGGAAGAGGCCGTTCCTCAGTGTCCCATCCCCGAGCACCTCCCGCACGGCCTCTGGCTGTGGCAGGACACGAGGAATGGAGGCACAGGTGACAGCCACTGCCTCACCGGCTCTGGGGGCGTCCCCTCCCTGTGCGCAGGGTGGTGCTGGCAAACCAGGCTCCCAAGGGGCAAGGATGGAATTCAGGTGCTCTCTGCATTTCCCCAGCTCAGACTGCCACGTCTGCAGCAGCGTCATCTGCTCCCACCTCGCTCCTTTTCCCAGTGTGACCATACACAGGACATGAGGCTTGAGCTTTGCTCTTGTCTTTGATATTTTCTGTAACATAACCACCAAAAAAACAAACATCAGACACTCCAAAGGATTTTCCTAGCACAAAATGGTGCAAGTGAGGTGCTCTCCTGTGTGGATTCGGTCGTTACAAGTCCTGGCTTTTTTTTCCTTTCTTCAAAACTGGTGACAACAAGAGATGCCAACTATTACCTTTCTCTTGCTCTATTTATTTATTGGTTTTATTTACACATCACTTTCAGACCCCCATCCACGCTCAGAAGGATTCACACCTTTGAGCACAAAGCCTCCAGGCACTGCTTTTTCTCTTAAGATTTCATTAAAGAATACTCCTTTTCAAAGCCTAACTCAAAGCCTGATTTGCCACTAAGTTTCACTTTAAAGCTCTCTCCCTTCATAAACTGTGTTTCTCCAAAGCTTCCAAATTGTGGTAAGGCTCAAAACCACCACAAGGAAGATGTGAAAAATGCCCTTCCATGTCCTTTCCTCTTCCCTCAGGGTCCATCAGTCTGACAGAAGGCATTAGCCCTACTGCCAGAGAAGTCTGCCTCACCTGAGCTGCTGCTCTGTAACAGCCCCAACAAAACAAACCTTCCTTGAGGCATTTCAGCACTTACTGAGCAATTCTTTGTGTTGGTACTTCTGGGCCAGGGCCTGCAGGTCCTGCTGCAGCTGCAGGTCTGCGCTGACAAGGCTCCACCTGTGCAGCAGCAGCAGCAGCTCCCTGCTGGAGAGGACGCTGGCATTGACCGTCAATCGCCTCATGTCCCTGAAAGCCTCCACAACGCCAGTACGGTATTCCAGCACGGAGCTCAGGGTGCTGAACAGCTCAGTCAGCTTGGCCAGGTCCATGTTAGTCCTGGCAAAAGGAAACACAAGTGCCATGCATGCTAATTCATCAGCACAGCTCTAATCCCTGCTGTCAGAATGGCCAGGAGTTAAGGACAAAGGACTCAACAGCAACTGTGCAGCACATTTTACTTTACTGCATTCAAACACTTAAATCCTCCTGTCAAAGAAGTCTCATCCAAATTCACTACTCAGCACACAAACTGAAGGTGAAAAAAGCCATCCATCTAGCAGAGATACAGAAATCCTCCTGGCCTTAATAAAGTTCCAACTGGGCAGAGGATGAAATGCAAACCAGCTAAACACAAAACAAAGCAAAGCACTTACCGAATATGTTTGATTAATGCCACCAAAACACACAGAAATTCATTTACAAGCTGAATAGGAAGAAGTTTCCTGTTCTCCTGGGATGGATTCTTGTTTTGTCTCTTGTCTCCTAAATTTGTTAGCCTGTGGACTAAGGAAATAATTCTATGTATCACCTTGTTCTCCAGAAACCTGAAAAACAAAACCAAACAAAAAAAGAAAAAGAAAAAAAGAAAACCACATTTTAAAGGCAGATCCTCACCAGCAGCTGGCCCATCACCTCCAGGGGACCATATTCCAGTGCACTTTTGGTGCATTGCCTGAGCCTGTCGGGGCACTCCGTGCATGCACAAGAGATGTTGGTGTGAGGGAGAGGCAAGGGGAGCAGGAATGTTCTAGACAGCTCAGATCCAGCGCTGCGCCGCTTCCTGTGCGGCAGCTCCTGTGACAGGAGATGAACTGAGGCTGCTTGAAATGGAAAAGGCAAAGACACCAGCACAAGGTGCCATTTTGCTTTTCCAGCTTTTCAGGGAAGTGACCCCAAATCACAAAGCTCCCCCAGCATCCTCCCTCCCAGCCCAGCCTGAAAGCAGCTGGGTGCTGTTCTCAGAAACACAAGGGACAGCTCAGAGCGCAGCAAGTTCTGCCGGCACAGCCCTCGGTGCCCCTGTCTGAGAGCTGCTCCTTCCCTTCCTCTCAGCACTGGGGAGCCCAAACCAGGAGCTTTGTGTTCAGGTCTGGACTCCCCAGAAAATGGAGACACTGGGGAGAGTCCAGCTTAGGCTCCCAAAAATGGTGAAGGGACTGGAACATCTCTCCTGTGAGGAATGGCTGGGGGAGCTGGGACTGCTCAGACTGAAGAGAAGGCTCAGGGGCATTTTATTAATGCATATGAGCACCTGAGAGTGCAAAGATGATGGTGCCAAGCTCCTCCCAGGAGCACCTGGGGGCAGGAGCAGAGGCACTGGGCACAAAGTGAACCACAGGAACACTCTGAGCATCAGGAAACACCTTCTGACTTGAGCACCCACACAGGCTGCAATAAGGGGTTCTGGAGTCCCCATCCTTGGAGATGCTCAGAAGCTGTGTGAATGTGGACCTGGGTACCCGGGTTTAGGCAGAGGAATCAGCCAAGATGATTTACAGAGATCCCTTCCAACCCCAGCCACTCTGTGATCCTGGGACAGCCAAGTCAAACTGTTCAACCTTCTAGCAGCAGGGGCAGCCTCTGTGCTGAACTGTGCTCTCGGGCAATTCTAACAGCCTGAAGAACTGAACAAAGAACAGGTGAGCAGTAAATACAAGTGAGATTCTCCTGAAGTTAAGGGTGGGATCAGGGTTTCACACCACTCATTCCCACAGAGATAAGAAGCTGTAACTCCACCTGCTTTGCCTACCATGCTGCTCAGCAACTTCTGTCTCGGTCATTGCCTTCACAGTGGAGACATCACCTCCCTTTTTCTCTGCTGGGCCGTTGTTGTGTTCTCTCTCTTGCTTCAGAAGGGACTGCCAGACAGCCACTATGCTGGTCATGTCTGGCAAAACCTAAAAGCAGGGAAAATTGCAACAGCTCTCAGTGCCAGACAGACACAATGCTGGTCATGTCTGGTAAAACCTAAAAACAAACAGGGTAAATTGCTTTGTGGAGCTCCTGTGATAAATACATCCCCAAACACCCAACAGGAAGATCTGCAGCTCTTCACAAAGGTTGGAATTGACCTTGTGTGCAATCAGAGAATGACCTCAAATCAAGCGCTGCACTTCCACTTGTGCCTAAAGTAAGTACTGGAAAGAACATTTTATTGAAAAGGCTTCCTGTGAAAAATTTGTTCGGTTCTTCTTCCTCATGGCATATTTTCAACTCAAGTGCTCTCTTGTCCAGTTACTTGTGAGTAACCTCTGCTGGCTACATTGACTTGAAGCAGGAAGAGACCTTGCTTCCTGCTCCTGGCAATCATTTGCAGCACCACAGCCATTCATGCTGCAGCTCTGTCTCCCCACAGAACTGCATCTGCGTTCCCATCAGACAGACACGTCAGGAAGTGCAGGCTCCTCCCTCACCATTTAACCCAGAGCCTCCCCAGGTACCATCCCCTGGCCCCTCAGCTGCACCACTCCAGGACAAAGTACAGGGAGAGCAGCTGTCTGCTGCAATTGTCTCTTTCTTCCTACCTTGCTGACAGCTTCTCTGTAGAGCTGCACAAACTCCTGCACTGCTGCCAGTGTGTACATCTGTGACCTCTGCCAGGTTTCCTCAGACAAGCAGTGCTGAATGTTCCTCAGGGCTCTTCTCAGCACCATGGACACCAGGGATAGGATGATTTGCTTCACCTCTGTGCTGGGCAGCTAAAAGAAGGAAGTGAATTAATGACAGTTCAGTGATTCCTGTTGTGCTATGCACGGAATCCGTACTCTGAAAGTGTGCTAAAATTGGTCACTGAATTACTTATTTTCTAGATCTTAGCTAGCAGTAAAAAATCCATAGGTTTTCAGATTCCCAGCCTAAAACACCAGCGGACAGAGGCAGAACTGGTGCTTGTGAAAGGCACCTGGAATCAGTATCAGTGATTTTAATTCATTTCCCAGTGCTTCACCGAGCCAGATTTATGCTGAGGCAGACAACATAAACCACAAGTAATTAACCAACTTAAGAAATGTCTTGAATGATCAGACACTAAAATGAAACAGTACAAACTAGGACAGAAGAGTCACTGAAATAGCACAGACTGCTCTTAAAAGTCACTGAAATAGACTGCTCTTACATTTAGCCCTTGTGTGAACATTGCTCTACTGCACACTGCAGGGACTGTTGTTACCATCACCACAGAGAGCAATCTGGGAAGAGGAATAAATTCTGAACTCTTAAAAGCATTGGAGATCTCTGGTTGAGCCTCGAAGATCTGAAAGAAAAGAAACAAAACTTTAAGCCCATTGATACAGTTCTGGAGATGACAGCTTCTTCTGGGGAGCATTTCACAGAAGGATTTTGACTTGTCAAAAGTAATGGCAACATTAAATGTCAATTTTTATGCAAAAATGCTACAGAGCATCCTCCAGACTCCTACTCAACTAAATGGACCCCCTGTATGCAACCAGCATCCCTGCTAAAGGCCATCCCTTTTCAAGAGATTCCAGATCCTACTTGCCCATTTTAGGCTAAACAAAGAGACACCAGAACACTCAAAAAGGACAAAAGGTTTTCTAGTTGAGCTTCGATGTTGCTGCATCTCAAAAAATATGTCCCTGATGTGAGGTTTTCCACTGTTTCTTACACCAATTCCTTCTTTACCAGTTTAGTTTAAATGTTTATAGAGCCTCCTGCCCTGAGCATGGCTTTTTACCATCACCCACACTCTCACCTTCTTGAGTAACTTCACGTTGTCCATCCAAGCAGACTTCACTCTAGGAACAAAGGAATACTGGCTCTCCTTGAAGTATCTGCTCAATAAATCTGGGCACACTTTGAGAATATTCACCACGAGATCAGCAACCATTTCATCTTCTGTTGCAGTTTTTAAACCAAGCAGGAAGTGCAGAAGTACCACATTTCCTCCCCTGTTGAAGACAAAATAAAATTATTTTGAATAAGAAATCCTTATTTTGATACTTTATATGGGATGTGAACTCTGCAGCTTCTCTAACTGTTAATTGAAGGCAAAACTATTAATTGAAGGCAAGATCTCTCACCCTCCTGGCATAATTTCTGAGTTTATGCTCAAAGAAGTAAGAAATTAATTCAGCTCCACATTTTCTGCATGACAAGCAGTGAATTAACACCACACATTTCAGGGCAGACACGATAACTGGTGAGGTCTCTTTGGCTTCTAGCAAAGACCCCCTGTACAATCCCAGCTGCCCAGTGACTCACTTGCCAGAAGTGCCAAGACTTGGGTCATAGAAGGTTATGCCATGTTTCAGAGAGCAGCACAGGTCCATCAAGAAACTATGCACAAGTTCTCGCACCATTGCTCTGCCCACCTCCTCAGAACCTTGAGCCACCTGTAAGACCCAAAAGGAGTAAAAAAGGCATGTGAGATTTGGCATCACAGGTATCAGCCTCACTCTACATTTTACATGGCTCCTCTCAGAGAAATACTAAAACAAAGTTTGGCTTTTGTTCAGATGAAAAAGAGAAACTTCAGGACTTGAAGGTCCCCTCCAACCCAAACTTCTGTGATTCTACAATTCCATTAACTTTCTAAATCCAGAACAACTCAAGATGCCTATGGCGAGAAGACTCTTGACTACATGGCTGGGAAATCATGAATCATATGACTTACAGGGACTGCCAGGAACTGCAAGAACTTACAGTGACTCAGATCTGAAATGTATGCTTATGAATGGGGTCAGGGATTTGCGCAGCTCCAAGCAGATCCCTACCAGAAACAGATCTCCTCCAAAGGGTGTTTACAGTACATCAGCATGGGAGTGGCAGGGTCATAAGCATGTGGCAGAGGAATACAAGAGGGCACACACACAAAGGTGAAAACTCTGTAGCCAAAACCCAGTGAGAAGCAGCAGAAATCTGAGGGGTCTTTTTAAACAGGCTCAGTAGATTCCCCTTTTTGAGCACATCAAGCTCAGAGCGACTGGGAGCGGATTCAAAAGCTGCGGGCTGCAAGAGGAGGGGAAATCAAGGCAGCACAAGGACTGAGAGTAACAAAGAAATAAATGGCCAGACCTTTAAATCCTCAGGGCTGACATCAGTAATCCCATTCCAGCGGTACAGGGAAGCAATGTGAAGCAACACCTCTGCAGTGAAAAAACGCACCTTCTGTGTCTTGCTGATGTTTTTGTTATGAACCACCTGAAAATGAGAAAAATGCAAACTCTTCTATTTATGGCAAGTTGTCACAAAACCATGGCAAAACAGCATCACACCTCATTCCTCTAGTACACACAGAGCTGGCTCTCCTCACACAGCAGAAGAAAGGCTCTGCCTGTCCTGTCAATGCTTCTCTCACCTGCTCCTGCTCCACCCTGACCCTGCACCAACCTCTGCACACCCTGCACACCCTGGACAGGACAGATGTTCATGTTAAAGAGCACAGATCATGTTTAGAGCATCACAGCCACAGAGCAGGACCAGGGGAACCTGGGTGCAGGCATAGCAAAGCCTGCTACAAATAAAGTTTGAATGAAAGGGAAGGAAGTTTCTCAAAAGTTCTTCTGCTGTGCTTTACTGCTGGCATTGTTTTAATTCTCATTTTTCTTGCTAAGCTGAAAGAGTCATGCAGTGTGCTGGGATCCACCAATAACACAACAGCTCACGATGTATGATTCCCACACAGGAAAAGCTTCATTTGAAACACAAAGTTCCAAGGAGGTTTATTTTACATTTAAATGACAGCTTTTTTATTACCCTTCTTTTTCGTGTTATAGCAAAATCAAAGAATATTTTTGGCTTCGGCTGGTCAGCTGTGAAAAGCCCAAGTCTGAGGCAGGCTCTTAGGGCTACATTCTAAATTTCAAACTATTTTTTCCTTCATTCTCTCAACTCTTCATGCAACAGCTTATGCAACATTGCTACAGCAGCTCAGAACAGATATTAAAAAGCCATAGATTCTGGAGCTAAAAACATTTTTAAATAAATAAAATACATCTCAGGTGCAGCTGCTCTGCAAGCAACAAGAGCAGCCCACGAAAGAGGCAGGGCCATGCTCAGAAGGTGACAGAGCACAGCAAAGGCAGCCACCACTAAACCAACTCTCACACCTTTCAGCAATTCCCGCTTCCCTGTTTTCAACCCTGAGACAGCAATACAGCCAAGCTACCAATGTCCAACACATATCATCAGTCCCACAGTGCAGCAGCAGTGCTGCCAGCAGCCCTGAGAACTGAACATTGTGGGGGAAATCACTGCAGAACTGCCTTCAGCAGCGAGGAAATAGACAACATGAGACAACACAGTTTCAAGGGTGTATCATACCTTAGCTGTCAGTGTGGAAAGCAGAAGATTGACAGTAGAAACTCTGTCTTCCTTTATTTCAGAGAGAAGAATAGCTGGAATGAAATCTAAGAGGACATTTCAAATGGTAAGTCAAAATGTGAAAGCTCTTTTCTTACTAAAATACTTCAGGCAATTCATCCCCATTCCTCTTCCATGTCACATCATTTATCCTGCTGTTTTATTCCAGGATGAACCAAAGGCAGCAATCAGAGTTCAGAAGGATGATTACTATGGTTATGAGCAAGTGATGCTGCCAAACCTACTCTCATCTTGACTGGTTAACACTGCTACAGCATCTGTCAACTTTAAATGCATTTTGGGCCCTGAAATGCCACACTAAAATTCAAGCAATGTCATACTCCTCCCCTTGAAGCACTTGTAATTGTTTCACTGAGTGATTCTCAAAGGTTTGGAGGTTCCATCTCCAACTACATCCATCACATTTGGGCTCACCAGTGCTTCCCCAAGTCAGACAACCTCAGTTTACAGAGAGCCTGGGGCTCCTGCAGGGGAATGAAAGCCATCTGTACTGCCTGGGCCGAGGTGGGCAATCCCCAGCCAGCCAGAACTGAACCCCTGCCAGCACCTAAAGGAAACCAGCAGCCCTGGGGAGCAGGAGCAGGAGCAGTCAGTAATTACAGCCAGTTCTCAGTCCCCTGCCATTACTGCTGCCAGCTAGTGGCTTAGGCACTTTCTTTTAAACAATATTTCTAGATCCCTCCTGAATTGTCTCATAACTTTTCCAAGGGTCACAATTCACAGGGCAGAAAGGCAACTGAAGTACACCCTTTTCAAAAGAAAATTAATGCAACATATCCACTGTTACTGTCCTATGAGCAAGGCTGGAAGCCATGAATTTTTTTTGTTTATTGACTCTATGACCTCAAAGTTTTCTATTAGATTTAAAGTTTTTTAACCTGTGACACCAAAGACTTTATTTTTGCAAAGTTTTAGCAGATAGCATATTGTTCTCAAGCAGGAGAGGCTTATTTACTACACTACCAAAGAAATTTAAAGCTTTTCAGATAATAAGATGAAAAATACATATTTTGCTTCTCATTAGCGCTCTCTACCTGGTTCACATTTTTAATTAGGTAATATTTATTATCACCTATAAATGACTGTGCCTTAAAAACAAAAACCCACCAAGCAGTTATGAAGTACCTTTTAGTTCCAGCACCTGTGCCAAGATTGCATTGTCACCAGCAATGAGAAAGGAGAGAGCAAACTGAATGTAGGCCATGCAGACATCTGGTCTCCCCTGGAAACACAAAAATATAAATATAAAATTAAAAATTGTTGTTAGCACACAGATTGTACCCACTGCACAATTGATACTGCAACTGCTGATTATCCCTAGAAGTGCCATAAATGGGTGAATAGAACAACTTTTATAAGAATGTTGCATGCAGCCACAGACATACATTTACATGCAATTCAGCTAAAAAACTTCCTGCATTAAACAGAGCACTTTTACATAAAAAGGAAAATGTACCGGTTCACGCGCTTTTCAATTCTCAATGTACGAGACCAGGCCACAGATTTAAATAAAAAGGAAACACTAACAGCCATCTCATGGCAAACCCTGCATCACTGACCCTCCCCACCTGTGCACTGCTTGGTCAGATCACAGAAATGCCCGTGAGAAGGGGGGAATATAAAACTGCCAGCTCAGGCACAGCGGAAGCAGTGCAAGCTTGGCCTGTAACAGCACCACAGGACATGAACACTGAATCACAAAATGGTTTGAGTTGGAAGGGATCTCCAGGATCCCCTCACTGCACGCCCTGCCAGGGGCAGAGACACCTTCCACCATCCCAAGCCCTGCTGCTCCCAGCCCTGTCCAGCGTGGCCTTGGACACCCCAGGGATGGGGCAGTTCCTTCTGTGGGCAGCCTGTGCAGGACAGCGTCCCATCACCCCCATGGCCCAGAATCCCCTCCCAATATCCAGTGTAAATACACCTCTTCCCAAGAGTCACCCCTCATCCCACCACTCCATCCCCTGACAGAGTCCTGACATCGTTTACAACTTTTTTTAAACCTTTTTTAAAAACCTTTTTGCTGTGCAAAATTAAGCTGCATGTAAAGGAGCCTGAAAGAAGATTCTAAGTAAGCAAAAGATAAGGCAGCAGGGACTCACCAAAGGGTTGAAAGAAGAAATAAAGAGAAACAAACAAGGTTTTGCTGTAAGCTTTGGGCCTGGTATTTCTGTGTTAAAATCTCACCTCTGATAGCCAGCTGCGACATTTTTTCACTGAAAACTGTACAAGACTGAGACCTTTTGGATGCTAGTTTCCTTGTACCTTATTTAAGCAGCTTGTGGTCAAAAGACTACACCCAAGCATTTAAAATCAAGGGTGGAGATACTCCTGTGGACAGCTCCTGCAGTGAGGTCAAAATCCACGGAATCTGACAATTCCAAACTATCAAAGTGGTTCCAGGGAAAAAGGGATGTGTTTGGTTTTTTGCCTTCCACTTAACTGCTTTATAAAGAAAAAGTCTGAATTTTCATCTCAGATGGCACAAATCCTACACATTTGCTCTGCAAGTAATCTTTAAAATCCAGAAACAATATGTCAACATTGCAAACAACACTGGATTTATTATACACTTGCATTTGGAATGACACAAATATTCTTGTTCTAAAGCACTGGTTTGGGTCAATCCTGGCTATTTTTAGCAAACAGGGAGGGAACAAGAGATAGTTTCTTCTGGAAAAACAGTGACTTTTTTCTCTTGACTCACATATTCTTCTTAAGGATTTCCAGCTTCATAGATTATCCAGAACTCTTGTTTAAGCTTTCAAATGCAATTACTCTGTATAATTACTCTCAGTATCCCCTCTCCAATCCCCATTTATTTCAGTGGCACCAAACTGCAAAAAAAAAAAGACTAGTTTTCAGGAGTTTACTGTCACTTTCACTCTGCTTTAGACATTGGAAGGGCAGTTCACAGGAACTGTACATTTCTATTTCTCCATAGCTGGTTGGAAACACATGAGGCAATTTCATGTGTCCAGCTGGGCACAGTCAAGGGCTTCAGCCTGACACAGGAAGGGAGAGTTAAGCTCTTGCAGATGAAAATAGAGCAAACATTGGCAACAGCTTTGTTCTGAACAGACAGCTAAAAAAGCAGGTGGAGCCATGGCACAGCACGCCATGGCACGCAGCACCTCAATTTACCTGCTTACATCTTCTTTTCAGCAAGCCAGGCAGGTACTTGTTGTTGAAATCAAAATGACTGTAGACATCCCTTGCAGAATCCGGGCCCTGAGCCACCATGGCTGACAGCAGGGTGAGGCACCCCCGGCTCACCCTAAAAAACAAAACAAAGCCCAGCCAAACCTGCAGGCATTCCCAGGAGGATGGCTACACAAACTGCCAAATCAACAGGCTAAAACTAAAAGAGAAAGTAGAAGGGAGGTTCAACTATCAGAGTAATTATTTTAGGCAGTAAGAACTGCAGCTGGGAAAGAGGGGCGAGGGGAGAAAGGAGAAGGAAATGCCTTTTTATGTTCTTCCCCAAAATTAAGCTGTAATGTGAGGCTGGACTTGTTCATGGCAGTGGAGTTGGACTAGAGAACGCTTAATTATTCCATGATTCTATGAACTCCTGAACTCACAGAGGTTTGCCATTTATTTCAGCAGGAATGTGTCAGGGCCACCATGCACAAGACTGCAGACCTGCACCATCTGAACAGCCACTGCCATGAACAGCTCTGCAATCTGTCCATCATGTTTCTGTCGTGGACAAACTGCAAAAAGCTACCTGACTCAAGCAGAGATCCCATCTAGACATACAGCAAAGAAAATACCTCTGCACATCAAAGAGGTTGCACAGAAAATGCAGAGCATCTCCCATCAGAGATCTGCAGCCTCCTCTGTGCAGGTTCTAGAAGGATTTCTCCAGAAGCTGCAACCTTTGAACACTTAGTCAGAAGCGCAGATCTTGCACAGCCTCAGGATTTGTTTCTAGTGTACCTATTTGAGATTCTTTGTCCCGTTAAAATTCCTGCTGCAATAAGATCAACTGCACGGTGCAGGAAGCACAGTGGAGTCTATGAACTGGGAAAGCACAGAAAACTTTTCCAGTTCTGCTCCAAGACTGAAAGACGAGTCACTGGCCTTGGACAAGCCAATTTCAGTCTGCTTTTTCCTCTGCTTTCCTCTTCCTCCCAGCTTTGTCCTGAAATGTCTGACATTTGCAACTTCTTTCCCCTATCCACACGAGCATGAGATCATGGATAGATAACACAATTACTGAACAACCTAAAATGAACTCAGACTTAAGAGACTGAAAAACTTGCAGAAGAAAAGTCAGTCTGAAAGAGAAAAATCCAATATAAACATGGAAACCTGACTCCAAAAAACACAGGGAAATAAAGCACTCGAGAGCAGCTCTTTTTGCCATCACGGGAAGACTGCCCAGGCCTGTTCCACACCATACATTTCACCCCACAAATCAAGCAGCATTGAAATAACAGCACTCAAGGTACCACCCATGCTAGCTCTCATCAGCACAGGCCCAGCTGATGAAAACTACAGCTTCAGGAAAGTATCCTACCACACTGGATTGTTTGATGTAGCAGTTTCCACTTTGCAAAGATTTCCACAGGCAATTATTTTATGACAAGTGGGAAAGGATTATGAAATAAAGGGGCATTATTAGCAATAAGTCAAGATGAATTTTGCAACATCTAGTACAGTCCCTCCAGATCACCTGACAGAGATTCTCCACCAGAGCACCAAGAAGACTTACCTGTGATTTTCAGAATACAAAGCAGCATAGAGCAGTTTCATATAGGAATGAATCAACTTTTTGACAATGTTCATTCCCACAACAGAAAAATGTGAGAGGTCGCTGGCTGTCCTCAGTAAAATGGCTTCTAGAGCTTGAAAGATTAACAGCATCTGCAGGATAGAAAAGTATGTTAGTACCTGACAATATCAGGTAAGACTTGAAATTATCAGCTGAGCAAACAGTAATAACCACCATTAATAAAAAGAGCAACCCCACTCCAAGAGGAAATCTTCCACACATGAAAGTGACATTAACTTCCAGATTCTCTCCCAAATTATGCTTCCTCTTTGCAAAGATCACATCTGAGAGCATGAAGTTTCAAGGAATCAACACTTCAAGAGACAATTGCTCCTAAGCGGATGACGAAAAATGAAATGTGCTGGAGAAAAATATCATGTTCCAATCTTGCAATTAATTCCTGCCAGAAGAATTCAGAATCCATACAGCACTGGGACTGTGCCCATTACAAACATCAGCCCCTGCTAGCACTGGGATATTGAGGAAAGGCTGTCACTGAACATTACAGAGACAAAAATGATACTGAAAGGCAAAGAACAGCAAGTGATGGTTAAAAAGCCACACAATACAATACTACATTGTAAGTAACACTACATTGTAAGCAATACTGCACCAGCATTCACAGTGAAAAGTTACTGAACTCTTTGTTTATTCATCATATTCTGAGGAGGATAAAATTGTGTCCAGCTGACATAAGAAAAATGAAGTCAACTTTACCAGTGGCATCCTAGAAATGCTGATGTATCAGGCAGATATCTAAAAACATTTACTTTCACTAGGCTACTTTTTTGCTTTCTTAACTGCTTCTGTTGATCCCCTTATTTCCTAAAAGGCCTTTTGATAACAGCTTGATTGGGACAGGACTATTGGTTGCGTGTGTCATTAAATCCAAGAACATCTATGAACAGAAAGGAGCATCTCCCATTTGGTAGGTGCTTCTGCCATTGCTACTTCCAGAAAATAAAACAACCCAAACCAAAAATTTACAGTGTTATTTACACCACAAAGCACTATTTTTTCATAAAACCACAGAACATCCTGAGCCTGAAGAGACCTACAGGGATCATCCAGCCCAACTCCAAGCCCTGCACAGACACCTGAACAATCCCACCCTGTGCCTGAGAACACTGTCCAAATGCTCCAGGAGTTCTGTCAGCCCTGGCAGCTGTGACCATTCCCTAGTGACCTTTTGTTGGTTCTTCTCCAGAGTGGGATTGTCGGGATTGCAGCCACCAGCCCCTGAATGACAGCCCCCATATCCAACTTACTTCACTTTCAGGTTTCCTTTCTCCATCGAGAAGCCTGAACATCTCAGCACACTCCATGGAAATTTTCACGTATCCCTCCACGACATCGTACACTTGGGGCGACGGCAGCGTCTTGGCGATGGACACGAAGGTCTCCAGCCCTGCAAAGCCACAGCGTCACCGGGGCCACCAGCGCCACGTGTGGGGCCCGCTCTGGGCCACAGAGGGGCAGGGTCCAGCCCGGGGCAGCCGCCTCAGCCCGGGGCAGCCCCCTCAGCCCGGACCGGCCGCCTCAGGGGGCGCCTCTCCCGCCCTGCAGAGCCCCTCACCCTTGGCGGCGGCCGCCGGCTCCCGCAGCAGCGCCTTGAAGCGGGCGCCATTGAACTCCTCGTCCCGCGGGCCACAGGCGCGCTTGGCCGCAGGCTCCCCGCTCCGCTCCCCGGCCTCGCCGCCCCGCTTCCCGGCCATGCTCGATCCCAACCCGGCCCACGCCCGCCCCGGAAAGCGCCGCCGCTCTCGCAGGAAGGGGCGGGAGCAGCCCGGGGCCGTAGGGGAGCCGGACCGCCCTAGAGGGAAGGCTTTCCCAGCTACCAGTGCCGAGGTGGGCAAAAAGAGTTAAAAATAGTTCTCGTGGAATGGCTTGGAACGGACCGTAACCGTTCCCACCCCCTGCCATGGGTAGGGACGCCTTCCACTGGCCCGGGTTGTTTCACGCCCCAATGTCCAACCTGGTCTTGGACACCTCAGGGATCCAGGGGCAGCCGCAGCGTCTCTGGGCACCCTGTGCCAGGGCCTGCCCACCCTCACAGGGAACAATTCCTGCCCAGTGTCCCGTCTGCAGCAGTCTCTCATCCATCGCTGCTTGCAAGGCTTTTGTCATCCCAGTTTCCCCAGACTGCAGCCCCCTGGGATCCTGGACCAACACGGCTTCAACTTGGGAGTGGAAGGGGAAAGCACGGAGTGCAGGGAAGCAGGGAGGGGACAGAACTTCCTCAGACACTCCTCTCTCTCCAGGAGAGGGAAAGGCTTCGGGGTGACCTGGCTGTGGCTTTCCAGTACCTGAAGGGGCCCACAGGAGAGATAGCGAGGGACTGTTTATAAGGGAAGGAGTGACAGAAAAGGGGGAATGGCTTCCCACTGCCAGAGGGGTTAATTAAAATCTAAACCCTTCCCTTGCTTTCAGCAAGAGTTATTCCAGGACAAGCACAGCGAAAAGGAGGAATGGAAAAAGCCTTGCTCCAGTAAACTGTTTCATGTGGAATGACAACAGTTGAAACAGTAGTGGAAGATAGAGTAGATTAGTTCAGTAAGAAAAAATCAAAATAAAGTTCTATCCAAATCCAAACCAGATTTTTTTTCCATATGTGCAAGTAATAAAGGTAACGTTAGTATCTTCCTGGGCTTTTTCAAACTGTTTTTCTTTTTCGTTTTTTTTTTTTTTTTAGAAAAATACTGTTTAAAAAAGTGATCCAGAAGAGGGCAGCATTCACAGCCATTCTGAGACCTAGGATGAACAAATGCTTTCACACTGACAGAAGATGCTGCGATGTTTTGAGAGCAGAGGATAGAACAAAATAAAAGAAGCTGAAGTTAGAAGACAGAAAAGGGTAAAATAAAGGGAGTACATAAGACTTGGGGGGGAAAGGAAATGGGAAAGTATGAATTGCTAGACACTAGGTACACAGGCTTTTTTTGAGTAATTTATGAGAACAAAGCTAAAAGCGGCAGTGACACTGGACACGGCCCCGGAACTGCTCCCGGAGCCGCCTCAGCGCCGCCCGGGGGCGTTTGGACCCCGTACGGTCATGGAAGCAAAGCAAAGGATGTGGGTATTCCCGTACATGAAGCGTTTTATCAAGTCACTGCAAAGTCAGAGAACTTCCCGAGCTGGAAGCGCCCCACGAGGATCATCCAGTCCCACCCGTGGCCCTGCACAGACACCCCAGCAATCCCACCCTGAGCATCCCTGGAGCGCTCCCCAAAGGCTCCTGGAGCTCTGTGGGGCCGTGCCCATTCCCTGGGGAGCCTGGGCAGTGCCCAGCACCTCTGGGGATGAACCTTTCCCTAAAATCCAGCCTAAACCCCTCCAGACCCAGCTGCAGCCCTTCCCTGGGTGCTGTCCCTGGTCACGGGGAGCAGAGCCCGGAGCTGCCCCTCAGGAGGAGCCGCAGCCCCGGTGAGCCCTGACCTCGGCCCCCTCCAGGCTGAAGAGGCCCTCGGCCGCTGCTGGTGTGGCCCCTGCAGAGCCGGCCCTTCCCATCAGACACATTCAGGAATGTTTTCCAGCCCGGACAGAGCACTGCTCTGAGGGCAGGGCCTGTGATCCAGCTGGCACCTGTCCCCCGTGTCCCTCGGCCACAGGGCGCCCGCCTCAGTTTAAAACATCCCGAGGAATAATAACACGAGTCAGTGTCTCACTGAAGTGCCGCGGGATGTCCCCAGTCCCCAGGCAGTCCCTGAGCCGCGGGACCCCGAGCGATTGGCACAGGCACGGGCTGTGCAATTCCCTTTATGAGGGCAGCGCAGCACAAGGAGGCAAAGCTCTGGGTCGGAGCTCTGGGCTGGCTGAAAAGGCGCCACTGACATGGCCAACAGCACAAACTCCTCCGAGTACTTCTGGTCCTACGAGTATTACTGGGATGACATGGATCCAATTGCAGTAGATGGAAGCAAGCTGGAGGTTAATAAATGCAAGTATTGTGGAGTGCTAGGTGCTAATCTAGCACAGGGGAAATGTTGGATTGCTCGTCTCACTGACCTGGTTTTGTTTCCTTGCAGTAGAGTCCATGCCAGTGCCTGGTTTGTGTGCCTGGCTGTTTGCCTTCAGGCTGGATAAATACTAACAAACACTCTGGGCTTTACCGTACAGTATCTGAAGCTACGAGACTGCTGACACTAATTCTTGTTTACAAGGACAGATTTTTTTTTTTTTGGTCATTTGCTAAGGGGAAATGTGATTAGTTGTGAATCTGTAGTGTGGGGTGCTGGTTCTCCGTGTGCTACTGCCATCAAAGTTCACTGAAGAGGTTTTCATAAAAGCACTGTTTTCATCCTGGGACAAGGCTGACATTGCAACTGGCAAGCATTCAGACTTTTAGTAAAGGAAATGTACAATTCCAAACAAGCTGCAAACATACTCTTTGACCTTCCCTCCCATCCCTGAGGATGGCTGAAACTGTTTGGATGTGGATTCAGAGACTAAATTTGGTTTTTCCCAAGGTTATTCCAGAGCAATTATTATATAGCCCAGGAAAATGTGATGGCCTTTCAGAACACCTTCATGTCTCTCTCCCTAACAATGCAAGAGACTGCCTTTCTGATGGTGAAGGTTGAATTCTGTGTTAGGAGCTGCCTGTCCTTCACTAGCTTGGACAGCAGTAGGAAAAAGGAGCAGAAACTTAGCCTAGAAAAGCTTTTCTGTGCATTCAGATCAGCCAAGGTTTATTGCCTCCAAGCTTAGAGCACCACACCTTCAAGAAAGCGGTGTGAATATCCAAATCCCTCCATCCAGAAAATCTTGCTCTCTAATGCTGCAGAGCAACATTTGGTGCTGCTGGGACCAGGAGCAGCTCACCTAATTCCCTTAATTTTAAAGTTAGGGCAGATGATTACCCCCAGATTCCACTAGGGAAACCCCAAACTGCTAGGCTAAGCTAGATGCAAGTCTCTGGCATGTGGCTGGCCCAGCAAAACCCAAAAACTAGGAATGAACCTTTCCCCTGTGGCTGGGATTCCCTCCCTGAGGGCCTCTCCCTAAAGACCCCGCAGGATTAGGCAGTGACCACTCAGGCTTCCTGCCCTGTGCTCGTGTAACAGGAGCCACCTTCAGTTATCTGCACAGCTCTGGGCACCAGAACACCCCAGAGGCTTTTCCCTCCCTCATCCCCACTGTCAGGAGGCTCCCAAGACCTCTGACAAATTGGCACTTAGAGCCCTGTCTCTGAAAGGAGAAATGAGTCAGATGGCATCCCTGCAGCAGGGAGGGTAAATCACCTCGCTGTGCTCTGTTTGTGCCGTGCAAAATGACAGAACCCTCTGCTGTGCCCACAGACTCCATCGTCATCGCCTTCGGGGTCGGCCTCGCCGCCTTTGTGATGTTCCTTTTCCTTGTTCTGCTGTGCATGTCCTGCTCTGGATCAACACCCACCAGCCAAGTGAGTACAACCAGAGATAAAGCGGGAATAATCAGAGATAAAGCAAGAAGATACCGGTGTGAAAAAACAACCTGTGGGAAACGCTCACTGCCTCGAGCCATTCAGCCGTGACACAGAACTGCACAGAGGTGAAGCTTTTCCTGGCAGTGTTTGGCTGGAGGGTCTCTTGACCCACTGCTCCTCCTTTTCTGATCAGGAAAATTCAGCTCAGCAGGCTGGGCAGAGATTCAGGATTAGTCACAAGCAAGCAGAGGGAAGCAGCACTCAGAAGGAACACTAATATTCCCGTTTATTGGCACCCTAGGGCCTCTGGCATGCTCACAAAAGGTAACAAAAACAATTTTAAAAAAGAGGCAGTTTACCCAAATAAACCATAAAGCGGGAGGCAGACTAACAGCACAACAGACATGGAAATGGACATGAAATGGCAGGGTAACAGAGGCATGTTAGCAACAGTTTACTGTTCCTAAAAAACTGGCAGGAGAACTCTGTGTACATGAAAATCTCAGAGTGCTTGCAAGACTTAAACAAAGTATTGATTTTTGAAGTTTTTTTCACTTTTTAATCATGTTACTGAGCAAAATACTTGGCTAAAAAATACACATATTTATCCCTCGTGTATTTATTTTGACCATCAAAGGAGCCATTGTGAACAAGGCAATGTTTTCTAGAAATGTTTTCTGGAGTGCCCAGAAATCATTAATGAAAACCAGCATTCAATAAGATTTGTTTAGGCTTTGAAACCATCCCATGTTATCATTTTCCTAGGCTTGAAACATCCTGTGAGAAAACAGTTTTAGCAGTGAAGAAACTACTAAACCCAGTCACACACAAATTTTACCCTTTTGGGTCGAGTTCTGTTTGTTTTCTCAGCCCCACTTCAATTCCACTGCCCCAGTTGCAGCACCAAACCCCAGCGTGGTGCTGGAAAGAAGCCACCAGTGCAAACCTGCAGCCCCTGCCCTGGCACCCCCTGTGCCGTGTCACCAGCCCTGCCGGGAGTTGTAGTCTCGGGCTGACGCTGGCAGTGAGTAAAAAAACCTCCAAAACTAAAATGATTTAAAGAAAACTATTGATTCCCTGGGAGCCTGAAATCTTCTACATCTGCGTGTGACATAAAGCTTTCATTCCTTTTAGTATACACGTTATATACTATATTTATACAGCGCCCCCTGCCGTCTGCCCGGGCTCACTGCGGTCACAGCGCCCCCTGCTGACTGCACCGGCGTACTGCAGACATCTTTTACGACAGTCGCGCTTTACGGCGGCTTGTGCGACAGTCAACTGCACTTTACGGCAGTTTTACGACAGTCGCGCTTTACGACACCTTTTACGACAGTCGCGCTTTACGACACCTTTTGCGACAGTCGCGCTTTACGGCGGCTTTTGCGACAGTCGCGCTTTACGGCAGTTTTACGACAGCCGCGCTTTACGGCACCTTTTACGACAGTCGCGCTTTACGGCACCTTTTTACGACAGTCGCGCTTTACGGCGGCTTTTACGACAGTCGCACTTTACGACACCTTTTACGACAGTCGCACTTTGCGGCACTTTTACGACAGTCGCGCTTTACGGCACCTTTTACGACAGTCGCGCTTTACGGCGGCTTTTACGACAGTCGCGCTTTACGGCACCTTTTACGACAGTCGCGCTTTACGGCACCTTTTACGACAGGCGCGCTTTACGGCGGCTTTTACGACAGTCGCGTTTTACGGCGGCTTTTACGACAGTCGCGCTTTACGGCGGCTTTTACGACAGTCGCGCTTTACGGCACCCTTTACGACAGTCGCGCTTTACGGCACCGTTTACGACAGTCGCGCTTTACGGCGGCTTTTACGACAGTCGCGCTTTACGGCGGCTTTTACGACAGTCGCGCTTTACGACACCTTTTACGACAGTCGCGCTTTACGGCGGCTTTTACGACAGTCGCGCTTTACGGCGGATTTTACGACAGTCGCGCTTTACGGCGGCTTTTACGACAGTCGCGCTTTACGGCACCTTTTACGACAGTCGCGATTTACGGCACCTTTTGCAACAGTCGCGATTTACGGCGGCTTTTGCGACAGTCGCGCTTTACGGCAGTTTTACTTTTTGCCCATTTTTTGCCCTTTCTCCCCGCCTTTTTTTGCCATTTTTTGCCCTTTCTTTTTTTTTTTCCTTTTTTTGCCCTGTTTTTCCCCCTTTTTTTGCCCTGTTTTTTTCTTTTTTTTGCCCTTTTGTTGCGTTTTTTTCTTTTCTTTTGCCTTTTTTTTCACTTTTTTTGCCCTTTCTTTTTTTCTTTCCCCCCCCCCTTTTTGCTTCTTCTTTTTTTCGCCCTTTCTTTTTTTCCCCCCTTTTTCTACCCTTTTTTTGTCCTTTTTTTTTTGCCCTTCTTTTTTGCCTTTTTTTTTTGCCCTTTTTCTGCCTTTTCTTTTATTTCCCCTTTATTTTTGCCCTTTTTTTCTTTTTTCTGCCCTTTCTTTTTTTACTCCCCCTTTGTTTTTTTCTTTATTTCCTCCTTTTTTTGCCCCCTTTTTTTTTCATTTTTTTTCCCTTTCTTTTTTTTTCCCTTTTTCTGCTTTTTCTTTTTTTCCCCCTTTTTTTTCTTTTTTTTTTTTTTTGCCCTTTCTTTTTTTCTTGGCCTTTGATTTTTTCTTTTTTTTCCCCTTTCCAGTTGCCTTTTTTGGCCTTTTAATTGCCTTTATTCCTGCCTTTTTTCTGGCCTTGCCTGCCTTTCTTCTTGCCTTTTTTCTTGCGTTTTTTTCTTTTGCTTTTTTTCCTGTCTTTTTTGCCTTTTCCCTTGCTTTTTTTTCTCATCTTTTTGCCTCTTTTCTTGCATTTCTTGCTTTTATTGCGTTTTTTCTTCCTTTTTTGCCTTTCTTCTGGCCTTTTCCCTTACCTTTCTTCTGGCCTTTCCCCCTTTCTTCTTGCCTTTTTCTATGCCTTTGCCATAGAAGAATTTCTCTCATGCATTCACACTCCTGAACCCAGTCTGTAAATAGCCTTCTAAAACAAACAAAGAAGGATTTTTATTCGCTATCTCCATGTGTGCAAGGTGGGAAAAGCTCATCAACTGCCAGCATAGCAGAGGATTCCATCAGAGCAATCCTGGATACCAAGGCCTTCCATCAGAGCAGAAGGCACTAACACACAAAACCTGCAGTGGGAAGGGTCCTGGCAGTCCTCTTCTCTCCTCCACTGAATCGGTGCTTAAACATTCCCCAGTAATTCAATATGCTCATGACTCTTACAACATTTCAAGTTCCTTGAGGGATGAAGGTGTGTGGGGGCACTATATTTTTCACCTTTGGGGCTATGTTCTATTTTCATGTAAGGATTTGAATCTTACCTTTTCCTGCGTGCACTGTGTCCTTCGAACAAGGCTGTGGACACTCTTCTTCTCCAAATAAAACAATAATTTCAGAAACAGAACAGTGTTTGTCAGAAAGAACGAGGGTAGAGACTGATGGTGCCAGCATGGTGGCTTGTACCACTCTAGGACACTTTGGGAAATCATCACTCCTGTCATGTACTGGATCCAATTTCAGCAGGAGTTCCACTCTCTCCTGTGCTTTCCAAGAGTTCCTTGAGAGTGAGGACCCATCGTGCCATCAGCAAGGAGAGGGTGGGCAGCTCAGGAGGGATCGACTGACTCCTTCCACCAAGCACAGACACAAAACGGAGCTGCCTTCACTGCAAACCCCTGCTCAGAACTGGACTGTGCAGCAGCATTTCACTGCAAATGCTCTGATCAAAACTGGACTGTGCAGCAGGATTCCTGCTTCACCTTGGCATCACATGCACCAATCCTCTGCAAAACCACTGATCCAGCTCTCACACCACTGTGCTACTGCAGGAGAGAAACAAAGGGCTGGGTGTGCTCGGGATAGGAAGAGCTGCAAGGTTCACACTTCCCAAAACCGTCACTGACAGTAGATGCATGATGGCATTTCTATAAGAATATCAATATAGAAGGAGGATTTCCCTGAGAGGCCAGATTTTCACTTATTTAGGAAACAAGTAAGTTGAAATATGGTGGAATCTCTCCATACAACAGATGCTTCAGGAGCTGACAGTACAGATTTCTCAAAGTTCCACATTCAGAGCAGATTAATTTTGGTCTTGGAAGCCAATTTTGAGACAATCCTCCTAGACACTAGCAACTGTGTGACATCAGGAAGCAGATTTCTGTTTCTTTGCCTTTCTTCAAGAACTCCAAGTCACCATTAGGCAAAGGAGTGCATACAGGGATGTACAAGAAAAAGATTAAAAGAGACTTCTTTACTATTGTATTCTGTGGCATGAAAGCCAAAAGGCCTTTTGTATTTGTTTGTTTGTTTTTAAAGGATAAGTTTCTACTCTGGCTGAGGTGTTACACTTCAGAGAACAACCTACCATCTGCAGGAAACCTCTTTAGAAAATCACAAGGGAGCACAGCTATTGCTGAGCTGCTTTCCTGAACTAACACTGCCAGCTGCACTAACAGTATTTTACCAGACACTTGTGAGGTTGTGATCCCCTAGGTTTATAAAGAAACAGGAAATCCATCTGCAGGGTGACAGGGATGGGGAGAAGCAGCTGGAATTGCTTCCCCCTCAGCAGATTCCCATCTGCTATAACCAAACTGTGTTTATTCAGCACAGCCACAATGACCTGGCCAATCTGCCTGAAATCTGCCCAAGCACAGACCGCTTGCCCATGGTGCAACACACTGTCTGAGTAACTGTCATATATCATTGAACCCCAGAGTGTGTGGGGTGTATTGCCCACAGTCCAACATGCCATCTCAGTAACTGGCATATATCATTGAACCCCAGAGTGTGTGGGGTGTATTGCCCACAGTCCAACACGCCATCTCAGTAACTGGCATATATCATTGAACCCCAGAGTTTGTGGGGTGTATTGCCCACAGTCCAACACATGGTCTGAGTAACTTCCATATTTAATTAAAGCCCAGAGTTTAATGGGGTTTGTCTCCTCATATCCTTCACACAATGCTCTGTCTGTTCACATCTACATTGTACGCCGATGAACTGGAATAGCCTCAGCCAAAGTCAATGAAAATGCCTTCAGAATCGGAGTCGATGGACTCCAAGATCTGATCCACCATGTTCTCAGGGCTGGAAGAAGGAGCTGGAAGTAAGGCAGTGTCTCTGTCCAGCTCCAAAGAGCTGTGAGGGTCACCAATGGAGTGGAAGAGTCCTTTCTGCTGCTCAGCTGTGCCCAGTTTGCTGGAGCACTGCGCTGCCCCAGTGCTGGGCCTCTCCTGCTCTCCAAGCAGTGAGCCTTTCACGGCTACCATGGAGCTCCTGGAGCCGCTGTCCGTGATAGGGGTGAGGCTGGAGTAGCCCTGGAGCTGCAGGCAGGAGGTCATTTCTGACACCGAGTGCCCGCGGATGCTGGCTCCGTTGGCAGCCGCGCTCTCGCTGTCGTGCTCGGCCACAGGCAGCAGCAGCGGGTTGGTGTAGCTCTTGGAGCGCACCACGGGGTTCTTGGCCAGGATCTCCCCTGACCTGGAGTGCCTGAAGAACCGCTTCTCTGTGAGCAGAGATCCACAGTCACACATGCACAGCCTGCTGGGATGGTACTCATGACTATGAGTGTTCAAAAGAAATAGGAGGGCCTGATTATTCAGAAGCTTTTCTGCAATGCAACTTCACTAGAAGAAGACATTTTGCTGATTTTGGAGATTTACAGGCTTCAGATTTCCTAGATTTCTTTAGCATACTGAAGACCTCAAATCCATCTTTACAAATAATAACTGAGATTTCCTTAGATTCACACAACTTCAGTGGCAGAACTAAAATAGCAAATACAGGGAGAGGTGATAGACAGTTGTAAATCCTTCCTTTAGACAAGAACAGAAAGTGCAATTCTGGTTTTTTTCAGGCTAGAAACATTTTTACTCATTTTTAGTAGCTGAAATTTAACTTCTCCACCCATCCTGGGAAAATAAAGTCTCTTCAAATTTGGAGCATGAGGATTAAGACAGGCAGTTTTTCTACTAATTCTGGAAAAACCTTCAAAGTTCAGAGACCACAAGGGGGAGGCCACCAAGAGTGACTAAAAATGTTAACTAGAGGGCAG
The DNA here is from genome assembly GCA_039654755.1 of Calcarius lapponicus. Classification (NCBI taxonomy): domain Eukaryota; kingdom Metazoa; phylum Chordata; class Aves; order Passeriformes; family Fringillidae; genus Calcarius; species Calcarius lapponicus. The sequence goes on along the minus strand of CM077462.1, from coordinate 86,849,852 downwards.
TGCCCAAAGAAACCTCTTTTTGGGGGTGTAAATCTGCCTTAAATCCAGCAGTGATTGCCTGTATGCTGTTAACCAGGTGGGATTTTCAAAAAAGATAAGCAGCAAGTGAGCACTGAGCTCCCTCTCTGGCAGTAGTTCAGTGCTGGAATGTCCTGGCAGTGAGAATAAAATGACCATCATGAACAAAACACCACCACTCAAACTCTGTGCAGCCTTAGTGCTCAGACTCACTCCTGCTAGCAGGAGAAAAAGTGCTGTGAATAACAGGTATTGGGATTAGGTCTCACTTTTGGAGCTTTCTTTCTGCTGCTCTCACTTTGCCATCCCATGAAGGAGGCACAACTGGAGCAGGGGATCAAATTACCTTCTGGAAGTCGCCAGCCACTGCTTATGATTTTTTAATTCTAATTTTTAAAATTAGTTGAAAAACCTGAAAAGCCAAAGTCACACACACAAGGTTAAAACCAGTCAGCATGCACTCACACATGCAGAAACGAGCGGACGCAGACAGACACGGTCACGTGCTCTCACACACACTCACACATTCTTCCCACTTACAGGCTCACTGCAGCCCTTACTCGAGACACTGACGAACGTGCTTCGACACATCTTCTGGCTGCTGCTCCTTGACGCCAAATGGCAGAGTCTGGGGAAAGCGGTAGCCTCAGGGACCTGTGAGACAACAGAAAGTGGTCAACGAGTGGCTGACAGCTAGGACTAGAACTTGTCCCCACTCTGGACCAATAAATTTCCTATCCAAAATCCCATTAAAGACAGATGAACAGTAAAATTTACACACCTGTTCTGCCTAACTGTCGCTACGTGCCAGGGCAGGGCAGCTCCAACCATAAGTGGTACAATGTAAGTACACACAAGATAAACAAACACATACAGTGCAACTGTACACAGAGTATAAGTACACACAATATAAGGCGATGCATTTACATACAGTATAAGCCAACATAGGTACATACAATGTAAGCACACACAATATAAGCCAACAAAGGTACATACAGTATAAGTACATGCAGTATAAGCCAACATAGGTACATACAATATAAGTACATACAATATAAGGCGACGCATTTACATACAGTATAAGTAGGCACAATATAGGCCAACATAGGTACATACAATGTAAGTACATACAATATAGGCCAACATAGGTACATACAATATAAGCCAGGACTTGTGATAACTCTCTGGAAGACTAATTCTTGAGTCCTATACCCTTTGAGAAGATGGAACCTACAGAACTACTGCAGTCACATGAGGAGGGTGTAAGACACTCTCTCTAGAAGTCCAAGAGAATGGCATGGAAAAAAAGGCACTACCAAAGCTGGTAGTGAGAAGGAAGATGGATGAGAACATCTTGCGTAATCCTTCCTGACTCAAAGAGTAAAAATGTAAAGATGCCAGAATAAGGGATATCTGGGAAGGAATGCAAGTAAAATACAGCCTATATGGCACAGAATAGTGCCGATAAAGCATTGGGATGTAACAAATGCCTATGACATGGAAGACAATGGACACAGACTACATAACACAGACACGGACAACATAACAGACACAGATGATATAACACAGAGACAAGTGGCAACTGCCTGGCACTTTCCCCTTAGGGACCTGAGATTGCGAGCGCAAGATGAGCCAGAGGCCGATGATGCCAAAGGAAAGAAAGCCCTATGAAGATAGCACGTGATGATGAAATGTAACTCATTAAAAGAAGTTAGTGCCAAAGCAGTTAAGAGGATGCTTGAGAGGCTGAGTAAGCCTAGAGAAGGAAGCCGACTGCCGGGTGACCGTGGCTATAGCTCTGGACTTGAAGGTGAGCTCCTCGGGGGAAAGATCCGTGACCATGTCGAGTTGAGGAAGGCGGACGACGCAAAGTTCCACGGACAACGAGAATGCGGACGCCGAGAATGCGGAGAGGGGTCGGAGCTGCCCTGCCTGGCAAAGGCTCTGGTGAGGCTGAGGGGAAACCCTCCCCCTTTACTTCAGGGAGCTTGTCCCACTACAGACCTCTCCACTAAGCTGACATCAAATTGCCCCCGTGATAGTGAAGGTTTTTCCCCTTCTCCCAACCACTGGCCCCAACACTTAGCTTTTGGAAGAGGAGCAGACAAAATCCATTGGCGGTTGGACGTTGAGACGTTCTCCTCGTGTGCGTCGTTGCTGCCGTTTCCAAGCTTTGGCTACAAGGCTCCTCAGGGTACCTAAGACAAAACAGAAAAGGTGACTATTGCCCTCAAAAACAGTAACCCCTGGGACTCCTCCACACCACTGCCCCAGCTCACCTCAAATCTTGATTTGACTCCGGAGGCTGCCCAGAAGATACCTGCAAAAAGAAAAGATACACGCTTAGCATGCTGCTGCATAACGCTCGCCTATGAGTCAGCCTGCCTAAACGCCGACTCACCTGCCCTCTGTTCCCGGGCATGCCGAGGGCAGCGACAGCACCTGCAAGGACACAGAGCAGAAAAGCATGCTGAGATACTGTGAAAACACAGCCTCTCTAACCTCACAAGTATGCCACACCAATACCTTAAGCTTGCACCCACCTGGCAAGGGCATGCTCAGCCAGGATAGATTGCAAGTCGACCACCTAAAATAAAAAAACCCAAGAGGAGATGCTTAGAGCTGCACCAGAAACTGAGACTTCAGTAATAACAACTGCTTCTGTACACTACTCCATGCTCACCTTGCCCGCTCGGCCTTGGCTGCTGCTCTCGGCCTTGACTTCTTAAAAAGAAACACAAAGAACAGAACTGTAACAGAGTCACCATTTATGCTTCCTCTACAGAGACAAACAGTGACTGACCTGATCGGGGGAATCCCCTCACCTGGGATGGGGTGCTCTGCCCTGGATTGTATCCTCCTGCATCTGAAAGAAAGTGAGGATCAAAGTCAAAGGGCTGCAGATCTCTTGTGTCCATCTACAAATCCCATCTAGAGTCCAGCTACACCCCACATTACAAACTCCAAGCCCCCGGGACTTCTCCTACTGCACCAGGCTATGCAGCAGGGCAGAGCAGCTCCGGCACAAATGTGTGCTGACACCCGTGACACAGGACAGGACGGGACAGACAATGGGGACACAACAGCAACAGAAATCTCTTGGCAAGGAAAATGGCTGCAAGGACCGAGAGAATGCAAAAGGAGATGACCGAGGTCAAACTGATGGTGGGCTGATGAGGCTCAGAGGACCCTGGAGGAAGAAGATGCTGACGGAATGATTTATTCCAAGAACTGCAAAGATGGATGCCTGAAAATCCTACAGTCAGAATCCTCTCCCTAAGCTCGCATTCGTACAAGGCCTAATCCCCCATAATGGATCCTGGCAGGGCATAGCTGTCCACACAGCTCAGAACAAGACCTGACAAGACATCTGACTGGATGCTTCTAAAGAGAGATACAATACTGATGCCTGTCTGAGCTCCAAAGTCAAAAGATCCATGGCCCAGGTGCCAGGGCAAGGAACACTGCGATCATGGATGCAAAGAATGGTGCCAAGGTTTCTCACAGGCCCCTCAAAGGGCTAAGATCAGAGACATGACATATCCAAACAACACATAACACACAAGAGACAAGTGACAGGATACACACCGGGACTGCTCTGCCCTGCTGTGCACCTCAGCACTGTGATCAAAAGTGAAACTTTGCTTTTATGTCTCCTAAGGGGCTGCTTCATGAACACCCCCCACCTCCAAAGCAGACTCAAAAACCCCTCCCAGTAATTCCCAAACCAGCACCCTGCTTTCATCCCCTCTGTGAGTCATAGCCCTCTACTTATCTCTCAGACATCTGGGGAAGCTGGTCTCAGGTGCAAAGAAAGGCCACCTCGTCAGCTGGCACCGGGCTGGTGTCTCTCAGACAGCTAGATTAAAGAAAACCAAACACCAGTGCCTGATTGTGGCAGCCCATCAGCCAAACCCCACAAGTGTGCTGCTCACCGTTCTAAGAACGCTCGGCTGCTCGGGCCCCACGCTTCAGGCACGCTTGGAGACCGAGGCCATCGTCACAGGGGGTGCCTGGGGTAAGAGGAGAGGAGGAGATTTGGCATGGCTGAAACCTGAGTGGACCCTCGCTCCTCCTCCCTGCTTCCCTGACTCACCCCAACTCCTTGGGAGCTGCTGAAGGCCACCTGGATGGCACCTTTAAATAGAAAATCTCAGGGCTTCATCACCAGCTCCTGTAATGCATCCACAGGGCTCACATGTGCAGGAAACCCGCCGCATCGGCTGGGTGGTGACGGGGGCTTGGCATGCTCCGAGTCAATTGCCTGAAGGGCACAAACGAGAATGGAAGCTTAGAGCTGCACCAGAAATTGAGAGCTGAGCAATAACAACTGCTTCTCTGCACTGCTCACCTTGACTGCTGGTATCCAGGCTCATTTCCTAAAATGAAACACAAAGAACAGAGCTGTAACAGAGTCACCACATACACTTCTGCTGCAGAGACAAAGGGTGCCTCACCTGCTCAGGGAAAACCCTCACCAGGGATGGGGCCCTCTGGCACAGATTTAATCCATCTGCATCTGAAAACAAAGTTAGGACAAGAGTCAAACTGTTGCAGGATAACCTAAGAGCTCCAGATCTCTTGTGTCCATCTACAAATCCCATCTAGAGTCCAGCTACACCCACATTACAAACTCCAAGCCCCCGGGACTTCTCCTACTGCACCAGGCTATGCAGCAGGGCAGAGCAGCTCCGGCACAAATGTGTGCTGACACCCGTGACACAGGACAGGACGGGACAGACAATGGGGACACAACAGCAACAGAAATCTCTGGGCAAGGAAAATGGCTGCAAGGACTGAGAGAATGCAAAAGGAGATGACCGAGGTGAAACTGATGGTGGGCTGATGAGGCTCAGAGAACCCTGGAGGAAGAAGATGCTGACGGAATGATTTATTCCAAGAACTGCAAAGATGGATGCCTGAGAATCCTACAGTCAGAATCCTCTACCTAACCTCATATTCTTACAAGTCCTAGTCCACCATAATGGATCCTGGCAGGGCATAGCTGTCCATACAGCTCAGAACAAGACCTGAGAAGACATCTGACTGGATGCTTCCAAAGAGAATCTTGGACTGGGGAGCTCAGACAGGTATCAGAATCGCATCTATGGCCTGGGTGCCAGGCCAAGGAATGCAGAGATCACAGATGCTAAGAACGATGCCAGGGTTTCTGACAGGCCCCTCAAAGGACAAAGACAAAAGACATGAGATATCCAAACAACATATAACGAACGACACACAAGTGACACGATACACACCGGGACTGCTCTGCCCTGCTGCGCACCTCAGCACTGTGATCAAAAGTGACACTTGGCTATTATGGGGCATAAGGGGCCACGTCTCGGCTACCCTCATCTCCAGAGCTGACTCAAACCCCCCCCCCCCCCGCACGGGAGTCCCAACCCAGCACCCCACATTCACCCCCTCTGTGGGTCGTAGCCCACTACTTATCTCTCAGACAGGTGGGCACGCCGATCCGTGTCGGCTGCCAAAGAAAGCGGAAGCGCCGTCTGGGAAGTCCCTGCTGACACCGGGCTATTGTCTCTTAGTCTGCCAAGAAAAAGAAAACCACACATGGGTGCACAATCTCAGCAGCACAGGGGCAAAAACACAACAATTTTGCTACTCACCCTTCCCCTAAGAACACCCAGCTCCTCGGGCTGCACGCTTCGGGCTCGCTCAGAGGCCGACGCCGTGGTCACAGGGTGTGCCTTGGTTAAGTGGAGACGAGGTGATTTGGCATTGCTGTGACCCGAGTGGAGCCTCGCCCCTCCTCCCCACCTCCTGGACTCACCACAACTCCTCGGCTGTTCCTGAGGGCTCCCCGGATGGCACTGTGAGATAGAAAATTTGAAGGCTTCATCAATGCAGAGTTCTGTAATGCATCCACAGGGCTCACGTGCGCAGAAAACCCGCTGCATCGGCCAGTGGGTGACCGGGGCTTGGCATCCTCCGAGTGAATTGCCTAAAGACGAGAAACAGGAACAGATGCTTAGAGGTGCACCAGAAACTGCGACTCCAGCAATAACAACTGCTTCTGTACGCTACTCAACGCTCACCTTGTCCACTCGGCCTTGACTGCTGGCCTCTGCCTTGACTTCCTAAAAAGAACAACAAAGAACAGAGCTGTAACAGAGTCACCATTTATGCTTCCTCTAAGAGACAAACAGTGACTGACCGGCTCAGTAGAACTCCCTCACCCGGGATGGGGCCCTCTGGCACAGATTTAATCCAGATGAATCTGAAAAAAAAGTTAGGACAAGAGTCAAACTGTTGCAGGATAACTTCACAGCTCCAGATCTCTTGTGTCCATCTACAAACCCCATCTAGAGTCCAGCTACACCCCACATTACAAACTCCAAGCCCCCGGGACTTCGCCTACTGCACCAGGCTATGCGGCAGGGCAGAGCAGCTCCGGCACAAAGGTGTGCTGACACCCGTGACACAGGACAGGACGGGACAGACAATGGGGACACAACAGCAACAGAAATCTCTGGGCAAGGAAAATGGCTGCAAGGACTGAGAGAATGCAAAAGGAGATGACCGAGGTCAAACTGATGAGGCTCAGAGGACCCTGGAGGAAGAAGATGCTGACGGAATGATTTATTCCACGAACTGCAAAGATGGATGCCTGAGAATCCTACAGTCAGAATCCTCTACCTAACCTCATACCCTTACAAGGCCTAACCTGCCATAATGGATCCTGGCAGGGCACAGCTGTGCATACAGCTCAGAATAAGACCTGACAAGACATCAGACCGGATGCTTCCAAAGAGAGAAGAGAGGCTGATGCCTGTCTGAGCTCCTGAGACGAAAGTTCTATGGCACTGGTACCAGGCCAAGGAAAGCAGAGATCACAGATGCTAACAATGATGCCAGGATTTCTGACAGCCCCCTCAAAGGCATAAGGTAAAGGACATGACACATCCAAACACACAGAACGCATGACACACAAGTGACACAATACACACCGGGACTGCTCTGCCCTGTGCAACTCGGTTCTGTCATCAAAAGTGACACTTTCCTTTCCTAAAGGGCCACTTCATGGACACCCCCACCTCCAAAGGGAACTCTAAAACCCCTCCCAGTGGGTCCCTGCCCTGTGCCCCGCTTTCATCCTCTCTGTGGGTTGTAGCCCTCTACTTATCTCTCAGACGTCTGGGGATGCAGGTCCGTGTCGGGTGCAAAAGAAGGTGGCCTCGATATCTGGGAAGTTCCTGCTGGCACTGTTCTTCAACAACTTCCTGTTCTTTCTTAGTCAGCTACATTAAAGAAAACCAAATGTCAATGCCTGATCTCAGCAGCACATTGGCCAAACAACAGCAGTTCTGCTACTCACCGTTCTCCTAAGAATGCCCAGCTCCTGGGGCCGCACGCTTCGGCCGTGCCCGGAGGCTGACGCCGTGGATGGATTTTATCCTTCTGCATCTGAAAGAAAGTGAGGACAAAATTCAAAGGGCTGCAGGATAACTTCACAGCTCCAAACATCTTGTGTCTCTCTAGGAACATCATCTAGAGCCCGGCGACACCCCACAAACTGCGAGTCCCCGGGACTTGTCCTATTGCAGCAGGCTATGCGGCAGGGCAGAGCAGCTCCGGCACAAATGTGTGCAGACACCCGTGACACAGAACGTGACAAACAGGGGGACGATAAACACGACACATTATGCTCGTGGTGAGGGCCTCGAGGGGAAAAGGGGGAGATAGCTGACCAAAGGGACCCCAAAGGCACACTAGGTAACACGGCACACTGGACAACACGACGTGGACCGGAACTGTTCTGCCCTGCCTGCCTGAAAGCTGCCATCAAAATTAGAGCTTCTCCCTTCAGCTGTCCCAAGAGGCCCCTTGGAGAAGATTGCTTTTCCCTCTGCTAATTTTTAAATCTGTCCCAGGAACTCCCAACCCACTACTCTCCCATTGTCCCATCTCCCGGACGTGGCTCCCGACTTATCTTTTGGATGATTGGTGATGTGGATCCACGTTGCACCCGAAAGGAGTCTGCCTCGGAGGGGCCCCTGATCGCCTGTTAGCCTCTCGGTCAGCTACAATAAAAAAAGCCAAAGCCAAAGTATGAGTACAGAGTTCTGTGGGCCAAATCCCAGCAAGTCAGCTACTTGCCCTCTCCTGAGTGTGCCTGGCTCCTTCAGGCTCCAGCTTCATCCCGATTCCAAGGCTGTGGCCTTTATTAGGAGGGGCACCTGGGTTAGAGAAAGGCAAAGCTAAATGGCATTCCTGTGAGTGCAGTGGATGACCTCGTGTGCTGCGACATGGGAATGCCTCTGCTAGGCTTCTGAAAAGCCTTGTGTGGGGCCCCCAAATAAACACCCTTTCTCACCCTGCTGCCTGCAAACCCCCCTGCCCCCCCAATAACCCCTAACTGGATACCTGCTCACCCTCCCTCTCCTAATCACAATCCTCAACTCACCTGAAGCCTCAGTCTCAAACATCACTTCTGACACTGGGCAGATGCCTCTTGTGACATGATGCATCTGCTGAAAGAACTGCTATACTTGACACAACCTGGAGTCTCTGGAAGCTGCACTCCTCCTAAAAGAATACAAAGCAAAATAAGAACAAAACCAGAAGTTACAAATGTGCTTTACCACCCCTAAACACAAAACCCAAAATCATGAACTTAAATACTCCCTGTATTCCATGCTGTTTCCTTCACAGTATCTTCCAAGCCTCTGTTGCTTTAGATGCCCAGAAACACCTGCTGAAAACAAGCTGGGATAAGCTGAAAGAGCCTCTCCACTGAAATGAGAGGAGAGCTCCTACCCCAGCACATCCCAGAGAGGGAATGGAGCCCCTCACCAGAGGCTGGGGTTAATATACCCCTGATTGTGCCCGCCTCTCGTTCCCATGGCACCCGGGAAAAGGGAGGGGGCAAATCCCACCGGGTATAAAAGCCCTCAGAGCAGCTGCAGCTGTTTGGCTCCTCTGACTCAAATTCAAGGTGAGTCAAGGCTTGTTATAGGAGAAAACTCTTCAGAAAAATAACAGTGCTTTCTTTTTTGCAACAACTACTTGGAGCAGAAGAACAGAAAGCCGGTAAGACATAAAACTTTGTGTTTAGGTAGCACAGCTAGATAAATTGGCTAATTGGGTAATTTGCTGTTAACTTACATAATTATTCTGTGTTTAACAAAAGCCATCTAAAAAATTAACACCCAAAACTCCAGCAGCTGAGCTGGCCCTACCAAATCTATATGGTTATACATACAGTAAACAAAACCAAAATCCCAGTAATACCTATCAGAAGTCTATTAAAGAAACCTATTGAACTTAATCCTACCTCAAATACAAACCAACCCATCAAGAAAGTTAGCTTCACTCAAAAAACAATTTACACAGAGTTAATAATACCAAGAAATAAAACAACACACCATATACCACCAATGAATATAACAGTGAAGGGAAATAAACCCCTATTCCCCTATTTTTTTCTCTTTTTTTTCTAACTAACTGCCTTTATTAGCTAGAATAAAAGATTTTGCCAGGACGTTAACAACAACTTCTTTTTCTTCTCCTTCTGACATGTCCCTTCTCATTCCCAAATTCCTTACAACTTCTGAGTTTAAACCCAAGCAAAAAGCAAAATTCGTGCACTTGTGTGTTCGATGCCCCTGTCAGATTCTCTGTTTCACTCCACATCTTCTTACACTTTCAGTCTTCAGGCTGTCCTGCCGGGATGCGTTGGACACAAGGATTGGCACATGTTAAGAGAGGATTTTCCTCCCTCCCTCCCCAAAGCTGGTTTCCTTAGCACATTTCAATCCATCCCAATTTTTACATTAACCTTTATGAATTGATGATACATTTCTATACTTAGATTTCTATCTTTATATTATTTGTATTTTTTTATACTAAAACCCCTCTTTTGCCAAATAAAATACATAACCATCCTTTCTTTTAAACTACTTAAAAACTATTTTTATGTTTATATGTATCATACCTATAATTTGTTATATATATCATATGGATGCACGATATTTCTATCTATTTTATATCTATATCCTATAATAGATTATAATAGATATATACATTATTACTTGTATTATGTTTTGTATGCATTTATGTTATTTTATATTTACGATTCTTTAATTATGTTGTATATATCTGCCTATATCTGCAATACATTCATATATTTATCATTTGTTTGGGTTGTGTTTATATTTATAATGCCTATTTATATATCTATAAACATATATAATACGCTACTAAAATATAATATCTTATTGTAATATGCAATGACTTATGTTACATGTTAAATTTTAAAAATAGACCGAATATATTTTAAAAAGTCGTTTATTCCCATTTCTACACGTATATTTGTTTTGTTTACATATACTTATAGTTATAATTGTACACTTAAAATCCAATTCCTAAATAAAATGACAAAACAAACAGCATCAAATTCCCACCAATATCTTCCAAAAACATCAAGATACCTCCACCAGCCAAACAACTGCCAGCAAAAAAAATACACAACAGTCTTTGAGGTAACAATTCTCATCACGTCAGAAAATAGAACGAAAAAAAGAGAAAACCCCATAGAAACACGCACAGCAAATCGCAAAAACTACTAAAAAAAAAAATCAAACCAACTTATGAAACTCCAAACACTGCCACGGACCCTGAACGTTACTAAACAAAATAACCAAAATTCTACCTCGACACTAACTCAAAGAATAACCAATACTCTGTAAAAATAACTTTAAAATCGAACTAATTAACGAAATAGAAAAACAAAAACCCTCAACCACTAAAAAATAAGAAAACACCTACCCAAATAAAAAAAAAATACTTAAAAAGACCCACCATATATAGACCCACGTTCCCAAAAATAAAACTGATAAACACCAAACAAATACATCCAAGGGCAACCAAAAAAAAAATTCCCCCAAACCAAGTAAACCTAAATTTACAACGAAAAAAATTATTCCTAACGAAATAAACCCAGAGTGCCTCAATCTATCAGAATAAAAATACCACCGAGAAATAAACACAAAGCCTAAAGAGAAACGTAACCATAAACAATATCGCCCCAATGATCCGAAACAATAAACCATACACTACCATCAAACAAACCAAAGAAGCAAAAGCCCTAGAAGACGATAAACACAAACGCAAATATAGATTTTAAAAACCCCGCTGCTATTAACGGCATGACGCTGCCTCAAGCCCACCAAAACAAACACTACACACTCACGCTAATAAAAGCCACCACAGCAGAATTAAAATCCTGACTGCCGCTTCCCGCTAGGACCCGTAAAAACCATTGCACGCCTTTAAAAACATAACACGCCGGCAAAAAAAAAAAAAAAAAAAAAAAAAAAAAAAAAAAAAAAAAATTCCCCGCCCGCCTCGGCAGCTGCCCGGCCCGTGCCAGGAGCGCTCCCGAGCGGGAACGGGCCGGGCCGGGCCACGGGCACCAGAAGCGCCTCAAATGCGGCGGCACAGCCCGACTGCGGCCCCGCCGACGCTGCCGCAGCTGCAGCTCCTGCAACCGAACCCCGAAACTGAGGCCGCAGCCGGGGCTCGCCGCGCTCCAACAAGGGCAAAGAAATGCGCTCTCCCCTTCAATTCCATCCCCTATGAGAGCAGAAAAGAAGGGGTGCTCCTCAACTGAAAGCCTTCAAATGATGGGGAAAGGGGGATTTTGACCTCAATTCGAACCCTTGAGAAGGAGGGACACCAGGGGCTGCCCCCTCAATTTAAACCTTCGGAGGCTGAAAAAGAGTGGATGCCTTCAAATCAAACCCATAATATGACAACAATATTTTCCTCATTCCTCCTAAAATAGAACGCAGGGATTCCCTGTCACCCCTGGGATACCCCTAACAGCCTGGAAAATACAGCTTTTCCTTCAATCAACACTTAAAACCACAAGTGAAGAGGGATCCCCCCCAGTTCTAACACAGACAATAATAGAAGAGTAGCTGCTTCACTCTCCTTAATTTCTTTTGTCTTCACAAGCTCCGTTTTTGTTCCTGGGGCACCGGGGAGGAACTGGCAAGATGAAATTGAAAAGGGAAAGGACAAAAGTCCCCGCTCCAAATCCACACGGGCTCACCTGTTCGGCTGCCGCTTCCCGGCACAAAGATTCGTCCCTCGGCACCTCCTTTAAGCGATGCTCCACGAATCCAAGCGCGTATCCCGGTGTCCCCCCAGGCGCTGGGAGAAACTCTCGCAGTCCTTCCATGAGACAGCCCCGGGAAGCCCCCATAAACCCCTCTATCCAGCAGCTCCATGCAAAAGGGAGCTGAGGCAAACCACCTAAAATAGCCCTGGCAGGTCCGGCCCCTCACCATCCTCACACTCACACCTGGGGTGCTCCGAGCCCCCATCATCCTCACACTCACACCTGGGGTGCTCCGAGCCCCCATCATCCTCACACTCACACCTGGCGCTATCGCCGCTCTCCAACAGCGCCTCTCCCCGTCCAGCACACAGCCCGCTTCTCACAGACACAGAGCAAACAGAAATCTGCTACGGGCGTTGCCTTTTCCTAGTCCGTCTGGTTCACAATTCAAACACGTACGGGCGCTGAGGGCACTCTGTGCGTTCGGCTCAGCTCGGCTCCGTTCGGCTGAACTCGGAGCCGCTCGCTCCGGTCGGCTCGGCTCGGCTCCGTTCGGCTGAACTCGGAGCCGCTCGCTCCGGTCGGCTCGGCTCCGTTCGGCTGAATTCGGAGCCGCTCGCTCCGTTCGGCTCGGCTCGGCTCCGTTCGGCTGAACTCGGAGCCGCTCCGTCCATTCGGCTCGGCTCGGCTCCGTTCGGCTGAATTCGGAGCCGCTCCGTCCGTTCGGCTGAACTCGGAGCCGCTCCGTCCATTCGGCTCAGCTCGGCTCCGTTCGGCTGAATTCGGAGCCGCTCGCTCCGTTCGGCTCGGCTCGGCTCCGTTCGGCTGAACTCGGAGCCGCTCGCTCCATTCGGCTCGGCTCGGCTCCCTAAAGAAACCTCAACCTAAAGAAAAAGTTATACTTCTATTTCCACAAAAAATAAACCACAGGAGATTCTTACTCCCTGTGTCAAACCTTTTTTAAAACGCACCAAAAGCCCCCAAGATAAATAGTTCCACAGCCAAAACAAAACTAATAAGCAACACTAACCAAAATCACACATCCAAATACGATGGTTTATCGGTCACCAATCCTAAAATTCCATTTTCTACACACGTTGTTAGTATACGTCTTAATACCTAACCTTATCCCTCATAAATTTTAAATCGTAAATTAAAATATTCTATACATTAAACCTCTTTACTTCCTGAAAATAAAGACAAAGAGGAAGGCTGTAACAGAGCAACTTTTCCTTTCCTGCCTCCAAAGCTGCCCCTCCAAAGGCCCTCCCAGCACCTCGCTTTCATGCCCTCTGGGTGTCATAGCCCTGGACTTCTCTCTCGGACGTCCAGGGATGAGAATCCCCGTCCGGGGCGAAGGAAGGAAGGAAGGCCGCCTCGCCCGCTCGGGATCTCCCGCAGCCGCCGGGCTGTGCTCCCTTGCTCCGCTCCAATCGGGAACACCGAGCATCCCCGCACGATTTTAGCTGCACAGCGGCCAAAGCCCAGCACGGGTGCTGCTCACCGTTCTCCAAGAGCGCCCGGCTCCTCGGGGCGCAAGCACGGCCTCGCTCAGAGGCTGACATTGCAGAGCTGAGCTCTTCGCAGCGCTACTGCCGCTGAACCGACCAGCCACGGCCTCAGTCAGGCTGCGAGCATCCCTGCCATGGGCTACAGGCAGCCCGGGGTGGGTTGGGGCCCGAATTCCCTGGTTATCCCTGGGGGCGTTACCTGTGCACCCTAACCCTCCGCTCCTGCACCCTGCTCAGGCTGAGCATTGCAGTTCCTGTGGGCACCCATAGGGGTTCTGGCGCTGTCCTGCGTTAGGGCTGCTCTTTAGGGTACGGGTTAGTGCTGGAGTGAGGGCTGCTACACCTGTACTCCAGCGGCTATCCTAACCTGTGCCCCAGAATTTCGCTGCGCCTTGTAGCCCTTTACCGCTCTCTCTGCCCCTCAGCCTGCAGCGTGACACCCTCGAGCCCACCCGCTTCGCCCCGCGCTGCCCTGCCAGCCCCGCACCTCATCCCCGCCTTTTCTCTTTGGGAGTTGCGCTGCTCTGAGCGCTGCGGTGGCGACAAATTCTCCTGCTCACCGCCGCTGCAATGAGCAAACATGCGTATATACGTATATATATATAGTGATATATATATGTGTGTGTATAGAGATATATGGATATATAGAGATGTATAGAGATGTACATAGATAATGAGGAGGCGTGGCCTGTGACGTATGACATGACATTAGGGGGCGGGGCGATTCGGGGGCGGGGCGATGACGCACCTGGGGCGGGGCGATGACGCACTGGGGGGCGGGGCGATGACGCACCTGGGGCGGGGCGATGACGCACCGGGGGGCGGGCGATGCGACCATAAAATGGCGCGCGGGGCGGGGCCGCAGGGAGCTGCCGGTACCGCTGCCGGTGCCGGTGCGCTGGGGGTGGGAGCGATGGGAGCCTAGTTTTCGGGGACCTCCAGACAAATCCCCGTCCCTGACAACCCCCCGGCCGCAGCAGGGTCTGCACTCGAAGCTTGGTGATGAACATTGCCTTGGAGACCGGATAGGACCACGGCAAAAACAAAACCTGGCTGGGAGGGGGAGAAAAATACCACCTCGTCAGGGCCGCGGAGCGCGGGGGCTGCGGGCGGTACGGCGGGGCTGGGCCCCGGGACAGCTGCGGTGCCGCTGGGCTGCGGTTCGGCCCCTGCCCGGCCCCATGCCCGCCCTGCAGCGCTCAACGCGGGGGTCGCTTCCTCGGCCGCCCTGTTCCTGCCGTGCCAGGACCGGGGACAATCCCCTTGGCTCGGGCAGCTGTGGAGCCTGCCTCCGAAACTCCGCACGCTTTGCTGAGACCCTGCTGAGCCGCAGGAGCGGCTGCGGGTAGTGGGCTTGTCCGGCTGGAGGAGACTGAGCTGGGAACTCCTTAGGGGTCTGCGGCTTCCTCCCGAGCGCTGGCCCTGCTCTCTGTGAGCAGCGGTGGGACCCGGGGAACGGCTGGAGCTCTCTCAAGGGGAGGGTTAGGCTGAGTATCGGGAGAAGTTATTCCCCCGGAGGGTGCTGGCACTGCCCAGGTTCCTCAGAGCATGGGCACGGCCCCGGGGCTGCCAGAGCTCCAGGAGCGCTCGGACAGCGCTGCCAGGGACGCTCGGCGTGGGACTCTTGGGGTGTCAGTGCCGGGACAGGGCTTGGACGCGATGATCCTCGTGGGTCCCTTCCAGCTCGGGATACCCCACGGCTCTATCCCATGAGTGCAGCTGCAAGACGCCGGCTTCAGACGGCTGCCAGCCGAGCCGGGGCGCGGTGAGCGAGCATGGCAGCGGCGCTGTGCCCGGCGCCGTGAGCATGGCAGCAGCGCGGTGAGCATGGCAGCCCTGTCAGTATGGCAGCAGCGCTGTGCCCGGCGCGGTGAGCATGGCAGCCCTGTCAGTATGGCAGCAGCGCTGTGCCCGGCGCGGTGAGCATGGCAGCCCTGTCAGTATGGCAGCAGCGCTGTGCCCGGCGCGGTGAGCATGGCAGCCCTGTCAGTATGGCAGCAGCCTTGTCCCCAGTGCGGTGAGTATGGCAGCGGCGCTGTGCCCGGCGCGGTGAGCATGGCAGCAGCGCAGTGAGCATGGCAGCCCTGTCAGTATGGCAGCGGCGCTATGCCCGGCGCGGTGAGCATGGCAGCCCTGTCAGTATGGCAGCAGCGCTGTGCCCGGCGCGGTGAGTATGGCAGCCCTGTCAGTATGGCAGCAGCGCTGTGCCCGGCGCGGTGAGCATGGCAGCCCTGTCAGTATGGCAGCGGCGCTATGCCCGGCGCGGTGAGTATGGCAGCCCTGTCAGTATGGCAGCAGCGCTGTGCCCGGCGCGGTGAGTATGGCAGCCCTGTCAGTATGGCAGCAGCGCTGTGCCCGGCGCGGTGACTCGCAGGCGGCTCCGTCCGAGCCCGTCGCTGGGATTCTGCTCCTCGCGATGCTCCCGCAGCAGGGCTCGGGCCGGGCTGCGCTCGGCTCGTTTCAGCCGCAGCTCCGTCCCCGCTCGGCCCAGCGCCCGCCCCCGGCGCCTCCCCTCCGGGGCGGGCGGCGCAGTGCGGAAGGAAGGCAGGCAGGAAGGAAGGACGCGGGCCGGGAGGAAGCGGATCCCGCCGGCTCCGCGGCACCGGGCGGGGCGGCCGGGGGCGCACGGTGAGCGGGCGGCGCCGCGGGGCTCGGGGGCTCCTGCGGGCCGGGCCGGGCCGGTCCCTGCGCCCTGGGGATGCGGCGGGCTCGGGGAGAGGCCGGGGCGGGCGCGGGGCTGCCGGCGAGGGAGGGAGGCCCCGCTCCGCGGTGAGGATCCTCGCTCTGTGCCCTCTGCCGAGCCCCGGCACGGGAGCCGGGCTGTGCCCGCCGTTGTTGATGGTTTCGCTGCAGCGAGGCAGCTCCGGGGGGGTTCAGGATCGCGCTCGCCTGTGCCCGGCGGGCAGCGCCACCGGCGCGGCACTGCCATGGCTCGGCCGCCGCAGGGCAGGGTTTGAATCCAAACCAAATCAGCTGCTTTCCTTACCGAAGGGGGGGGAAAAGCCAAAAATAGGTCGACATTTTTGTACGGTCCTTTAAGATGTCTTGATGGCTTCAGTGTTTAAAATATCCTGTCCTTCTGCACAAGGGCAGGATTAGTAAAAGAGACGTAAAAATTGAAGGCTGCCCCTCTGCTTTTGGCACTAGCTTGCCATTAAGGTGGTTGCTCCTCTTCCATATTGCTGGTAGCTGGAAAACCTTTTAATGGTTTTTTCTTTCCCTTAGGAGAAATCGTGTTTATCAAGTTTTGGGAAAGAAATTTAAGCTAAAATAGAGTAGGATTAGTTTTAGTTATGTTCCCTGAGAAGGGGGTCAGGCCCTGGGACAGGGTGCCCCAAAAAGCTGTGGGTGCTCCATCCCTGGAATTATCCAGTGCCAGGTTGGACAGGGCCTGGATTAACCTGGGACAGTGGAATGTGTCCCCGCCCATGGCAGGGGGTGGAACTGGATGAACTTTAAGGTTCCTTCTAGCACAAACCGCTGTGGGAATCTGTAAAATTCTAGTTGCCTTAAGCAAGCTTTTAAATCAATCCAGATTTTGAAGGGTGTTTCTCTGGCTAGTTCTGGTTTTGAAACGCTCTTATGCCATCTTTAAGTAATCCCTGTATTTTTTCTGGACCCAGATAAACCAAGTCTCACGAGGCAGGAGGAGGGAGCAGGGGTTTTGTTGTTGGTTTTTGCTGAACACGTTAAATCCCTGGAAAGGATTGCAAGCAGCTTTGCGGGAGGTTTCGCTAACGCCATCCTGTGCTGGCAGGGCTGCCCGCGCTGAGGCACGATGGCTTTCAGCAAAGGATTCCGCGTGTACCACAAGCTGGACCCGCCTCCCTTCAGCGTGATGGTGGAGACCCGGAGCAGAGAGGAGTGCCTGCTGTTCGAGTCCGGAGCCGTGGCTGTGCTCTGTGAGTCCCTCGGGGTCTGTGTCACGGGTGGCACACCTGGCACTGGGCGAGCCCTTTCAGCTGGGATGGAGAGGAGCAGCTCCTCTGCTTCTGTGTTTGCTGAGGGAGAGGCTTCTGGGTTACAGGAGACATTTTCTGATCTTCATCTCCTGAGAGAGAATGTTCCACGTTCATTACGTTTCTTTATACATCTATATTTTTACGCCCACTACATTTTCTTCTGATTGCCTCCAGCATCACCTTGTTTCTTGGGTTCTGAACAGCCCTATTTTGAACATGTCATAACTCACTGACGAGCTAATTCTGATGTTGCATTTCACAGCAATAAATTTGGTGTTCTTGAGTGTTATATCATAATTTGGTTTTATTTAATTTTGTGTGATTTTTGATAGGTTTTTGGGTTTTAGCTTTATTTTGTCCCTGTATTTTTAACCTCCCTCTAGACTCAGTATTGCTCTGTCTTGTAATAAAATGAGTAATATTTGGAGCAAGATGTCTTGCATTGCAAAGTTATTTTTGCATGTCTTAAGTGAAAAATGTATGAGATAGTTCCTTAAATTTTTGCCCCCTCCCTTTTTTTTTATTTTGTTGGAGAACACTAAAATGAGAAGTGCAGAAGAGAACCATAAGGCCTATACACAGACTTTTAAAATATGTAAATTTATGAAATACCTCTGTGTTCTTTAGGAAGTCAAAGCAGCTGCTTGCACGGCTTTTCTGAGCTGGATTTTGGCTCTTCTGTAGAGAGCTTTCATTCCATGGCAGCAGTTTTCTCCTGAGCCAGCACCTGTTAGAGGCCAGGCAGTGACTGACGTGGTGGCTGCAGCTGTGTGATGGTCCAGGTGATCAGTGGGTGCTTTGCTCCTGGTTTTCAAATTCTGCTTTTTTCTTTTTCTGGTACAGTTTCTGGTTGCTATCTATTTAAGTAATCCTCTTGGCTTAGGGTAAGGCACTGTGGTGTGAACGGGGGGTAAGTGTTCAGTCATAAAGGCAGCAAACAGGTTTAGTGCAAGCTGTGAAACGTTTTGAAGGTTTGTGGAACAGGTTGTTTTGTCCTGTGTTTGATAATTATGGAACATGCTTGAACTGCTTAAGGGCTAACAGATGAAAAACTATTCCTGAAGGTAATGCTCAAAAAGGGCAGTGAGTCACTTCATGTGCCAGGGTGCACTGCAGGCCCCTGGATAAAGGGCCTTTCCCAAAAATTCAAGCCATTTCCATGTTCTTGCCCACCTCCCAGCCTTGTTGTTGCCCAGCAGAGGAAGGCAGCCCTGAAGGAGTTTGGAAGCCTCTCTCCCCTCGTGTTCTGTGCTTAGGATAGCTCATCATTAATCTGCAGAGCAGGTCCTTGGCATTCTCTTTGGTGGGTTAGGTCACACCAATGTTCATGCTCAGCTGGAAGGAGTTACTGATGTTGTTTGCAGTGAGCTTACCCAGCAAACTGGTTACTCCTTTCCTGTCTGCTACACGGGCACAGGCTTCCACTGAATTTTTACAGTGGCGTTTTTCGTTAATTCCCTCTGTTTTATTTCCATATAACTGGAATATAATGCTGGTACTTTTCTTAATGGTTGGGAGATCAGTCTTAAACTGGCAGCAGAAAAGGCCCAGGAGTCCCCTGGCTCAGCTTTCTTACTTCTCTTTCTGCTTGCTGTTCCCATCTGGTATCTGTTCTTTTTAATGCATATTTAAAGGAGTACAGTTATTACTGCTTGGGAAGATTTGTGAAGGTTCACTTCTCCATCTCACTGGTCATGTCACAGAATCCAGCCAGAAGGTTCCAGTCTGTAGCTGTAGAAACTGAACAGGTGTTTGTACAAATAATAGACCAAGTTAATGCACTACTGCTGTCCCTTGGGCAACACTTCCCGTGTTTGTCAAATCTGTGTGAATGGATAGAAGGATGGTCAGATCGAATAGATATCAATTTAAGCCCCGAACAGAACATCAATTTAAACTGTCAAAAAGTTCTGGGTTTTGATGATGGTGCTACCATTTTTTAGACTACAAAAATAGATAATACTGACCTCAAAACTGTTAGAGATTTTCCCAAATATTGTAATAAATACTGGAGATGAAGTAACATGTTTAGCCTTGTACCTGATCATGGTTCTTACCTGTGTGTGGAGTGGCTGATACATGTACAGCCTAGTGAGACACATTTTAGCATTAAAACTGATCCATGTGCCTCAGTTCTGAGAGCCTTAGTGAGCTGCACCTCCTGGAATATCCATGTACAGAAATGTGGCTTTGAAATGGGCTACGAGAACGGAATGGGAAGTTGCTGATCCTTGGGACCCCACCTTAAGGGAAGCACGTGTGTCATTGTGCTGAGGGAAGGATAACCACGTTCACCTCCCTGCCCGTGCCCTCGGTGCGGCTCTGCAGGGTGATCCCGAGGATTCAGTTCAGCCTGGGAGGGAGATGCTGCCCGGCTCAGGGGTGCAGGGCCTGATGGTCAGTGTGTGTGCCCTGTGCTGCTCCGGTCAGCCGGGGCGGAGGGAAGCAGGGAACAGGGAACGGGGTGGAAGGGCTGGCTCAGAGGTGCTGGTTGTGTAACCCTCAGTGGGAACGTGGGAGCAGCCCAGGCTGTGCTTCTGGAGCTGTTCTGTGTGGATGATCTGACGTTGCTGTGACTGAAACACCTGAGCCATGCTTTGCTTTCCACTGTGCGTTCAGCACCTCTTTGGTTGGCACGGTCCTGCTGTTGGGTTACTGGAGTGTGGGGGATCCTTCTCAAACCTGGTGAGAGCGCCTGGCTTTCAATGTCAGCAGCTTCATGGCTGAGTTGTGTGGAATTCACTGGGAGGGTGTCATAGATGAGTTTTTCTGAAATGGGCAGTGTATTTATCCTTTGAAATAGGACTCTGTGAGGTGTCTGGACTGGCTGGGTTTCCCTGGCTGGGCAGGAGTGTGTTCTCCCTGTCCCTCTCCTGCTGGTGACTCATCCCACATGAGCGCTAAGCTGTCTGTGCTCCTGTCCCTGCCATGGAGAACATTCTGTCTGGGAATGTTCACAGCATTCCTGGTGTCACAGCATCCCTGGGCACAGTGTCCCAGCAGAGCTGGAGACAGAGCCGCTGTGAGCAGGGGGAGGCACACCTGGGCTCCCTGGAGCTGAACTGGGAGCTGTGGTAACCTGTGAGAGCTAATTTGACAAAACCCTTGAAAACCTGAGTATTAAAAGATCAAAACCAAATTGTGTTCCTAATTTTTTCACTTTTTTTCCACATTTTTTAGATTCTAAACCGTTTAAAATGACAGTTGTGTGGACTTTGTCTCGTCTAGTGTAAGTTAGGAGTCTTGGGTCTGAATGAAATGCTCATGATTTCAGGATTGTGGTTTTGTTCCCATGTTCTACCTGGGAACTGCAGCCACTGACTGCAGTGTGCTGTCTCATGGGCCCCTGTGAGCTCACCAAGAGGAGAGCCCAGCCACAGGAAGCCTACAAGGTGACTGTGTGTGATCTGACACTTTCAGGTGTTAAAGCTGGGAAACTGATCTCTGGAGCTGGGATGCACCAGAGTACATGTTGAACCACATTGTCCCAGAAACAGGATTGTTCATGGGGCTCCATTTCTGTAAAACTGGGGGGGTGATGGATTCCCTTCAAAATCATTGAATTGCTCACCTTTCTTGTGAGAGTCGCTGATTTATAAGGCATGCTTTGTACAGATGGCATTTTAAAATGCTCTTGGCTGTTAATCCTTGATAAATAGTGACTTGAAATTTTGTTGTTTTTCTCTTGACACTGCAGATGGGGCTTTCTGGCTTTCTCCAGAGGTACATTACCAATTGATTTGAAAATCACTTTGCAAGTGCTGTGATTTTGTGCAGTTTTTTGTGAGTTTGGTTTGGGTTTCTTGCCATTGTTTCCCAGTGATCATGAAAGGATAAGATGTCTGTTTTTGGAGGGCTGAAGCTGGGGGTCGGTAGGACTGGTGCTGTGGGCTCGTGGGGAGCGGACTGTGGCCTGTTCAGGAGGTGGGTAGGAGGCCCTTGGGAGGACAGTGGGAAGGATGTGGCGAAGCTGTGTCTGCCTGATTGCATCTTGCTTTGCAGAAGCTGCAGTGCTTTTCCTTGGTGGTGTAACTCTGCTGACCACAGCACGTTCCTTCCTGGGCACTGCCTGGAAAGCAGAAGCCTGGTGAGCACGGACCAGGGCAGAATGGAGGAAATGATGGCAAATTTGACATTTTCCTATGTGAACTTTGGCCTTAAAAAGCAAACAGAGGTGGGAAAAGTACAGGCAGTGTGAGAGAGAAACACTGAGGTGGTCACTGAGGAAAAAAGCTTTAGAGTTCACACTGAACTGGGGCCCATGTACATGAAGAACATGGCATGAAATGCTGTTCGTTGGTTCTTGGGCACTTTAATTAATAGTAATTGACTAGCCACAGCAAGTTGCTCTATTTTTATTTGGTTGGTTGTTTTTGCAACCCTTTGCTGCTCTATTAGCCTTTGTTAGCCTTTTTTGTTGGTCTGAATTTTCAGAGCCCATGTTACTTAATTTGCTTTGGGCATTTACATATTAAGGCTTAACAAGGATATCCAGCATTCTCTGCAATGGAGAAAGAGAATAAATCCATGTGGGACAGACAAGGCATTGTTCTGACAGGTCACTAAATGCCAGCAGGCACCTCTAAGAAAAATCCTGCAGGAGGTTTGAAAGGAAACCTGATCTTTCCATAATCATTTCAAATGTGGAGGGAGAACACAGCAGCTTTCTGGGTATGGAAAATGAGCTTAGAAGAGTGCATTGGTATCATGAAACCCTTTCTCAGAAGCAGATTGCAGGAACCATGGCCTGGAGTTTAGAAGTTCTTTCCAGCCCAGTGGTTTTCTGGTTAAGAAAAACAGTTTGGTGATGCTGACAAAATGTTTTTAGATTAGCTGCAGGTTCATAGCACTCAGCCTGGGTGAGGACTTTAGAAATACATCCTCGTCCTGCTATAAAACTAATTTATTATGTCTGTATTACACGAATATTAATGCAATAAGGTAAAGAAACTTTTTAAAACTCCACTGAATAAAACATTGAATGAGGTTGGATTTCAGGCTGTGGGTAAATAATTGTTTAATCTATTTGAAATTGTCTGATGCACTTTAATCCGAGAGCTGGCGGATATTTCAACAGAAGGGTTGTGTCTGTGCAGAGGCAGGGCTGTGCTCGTCTTAGGGGATGCTTGTTAGGAAGAGCAATTCTAGGTAAAATAGAGGGGGTTTTATTCTAAATAAAATAGAGATTTTATTCTAAATGACATAGCTCATGTGAGAGAGAGCACAGCAGAATGCCAGGGCAGACAGGCATTTTGCTTCACTCCTCTTCATGCCATGTCCTGAGGTTTTTGGTGTCAAGCAGGATGGTGCTGATTGTTGGTAACCATGGAATCCTGATCCCTGCAGACCCAGCGGCCAGGCTGGAACTGTTGGTGTTCCCTTCTGGTGCAGTTCTGGTGATGACAGAAGCTCAGGACGGGTGGGATCCTGCTGCTCTGGCTGTTACAGTGCTGATGAAAGGGCTGAAATATTCACTGAGCTCCCGGCAGAGCAATGGGAGATACACTTGAATTCCTTCTATGACAGGGCTGTTTTGTGTTTTGTTTCAAAACTGCCTGTGAAAATTGTGTCTTCCTCATTCTTCTAAGACATGGCTTTAAAATACCAATTTTTGTCAGCCTGCAAGAGTTTTGATCTGCTTGGAATATATCTAAGATGGCCAAAATGGACTTGTGATAGTCTTGTTCAGAGATAATACTGCCACATGATGGTTTTATTCTTGGAGAGAAAGGGTAATATTTTTTCTATGAAAAAAGCAACATTAAGCACTAATTTTAATTACAGGAGAGCATTCTCAGTCATCTTATTTGTCTGTGCTAAACATGCTTTTTATGATAAGAGATGTTAAAAATGCCAGTGTTCTCCTTTAATGTCACTTGGAGTTTTGCTTTTTTATTGCTTAGAAACATGGCAGGATCGTACTCTGTCACAGCGTCAAAGCCTCATTTTCCATTATCAAGTGCCATATGCTCATACATTTGGATTTCTCTCCAGAAGCGTCACATAGGCAGCTGCTTTGTGATGCCTCAGGTTTTCAGGGGCCCGTTCTTGCTGCCATAGTGCTGGGGCTTTTGCATCAGCCGCTCTTTCATTTTCTCTCCACAGCCTCTGCAGAAAAAGACACAATCAAGAATACCTACTCCAAAGTCATGGATGCGTACGGGCTCTTGGGCGTGCTAAGGTTAAACCTCGGTGAGTCAGATGTCAAACCTCAATTTTTCACTTGGGGCAGAGCACTGTGCTGCCCCTGTAAGACTGCATCTTTGCAACAGGAACAGGGCTTATTTTTTTCTATTTGTTTCGTTTGGTTTTTTTTTCTTTGCAGACTAACTTACAAACTGGGAGCACTCCCAGAAATGAGGGAGTGGACGAAAATAGCTTGTGTTTTCGCAATCCTTGCTCTTTGCAGAGCAGTTTCTCCTTTTCTTCTGTAGAGCTTGGGAACGTTTTCCTGGCATTGGCTCTCCCTGTACGTGTTCCAGGCCCGCTGGGGTGGGCCGGCGAGCCTTTAGCCGTGAGGGAATCAGCAGCTGAGCTCCCCTGTCCCCCGTGCCCTTGGCTGTGTTGCAGGGGACACGCTGCTGCACTACCTGGTGCTGGTGACGGGCTGCATGTCCGTGGGCAAGATCCAGGACTCGGAGGTGTTCCGGGTCACCTGCACCGAGTTCGTGTCGCTGCGCGCCGACCCCGCGGACGAGGAGCGCGTCTCCGAGGTGCGCAAGGTGCTCAACTCGGGCAGCTTCTACTTCGCCTGGTCCGCCACGGGGGCCAGCTTGGACCTGAGCCTCAGCGCCCACCGCAGCATGCAGGAGCACACCACCGACAACAGGTTCTTCTGGTGAGTGCTCAGCTGCTTCAGCAGCGTCACACCGTGAATCCTGCTGCAAAACAGTGCCTGGCAAGGTTCTATCCTTGTCCTTCCCAGCTCTTACATGTGCACCTTTCTCCCACAACCCCTGAGATGGAATAGCGTTCCTCAGACTCTGAGGGCAGAAGTATATCACTAATGACAGGATGTTTCTGTGACCATGTGCAAGTTTCTTAATTGGAAGGCACAGATTTTTTACTGCTTACATTGTGTTTTCATCTGAACATCTCCTGGGATGTTGTGTTTCAGTTTTGGTGCCTCCTAATTCTTCATCAGTTGTGTCAGTTTTTTAAAGGGGTGTGGTCATGTGTTGTTATGAAACTTCAAAGGAAAAAAATTACTGGCTTTTAGAACGTTCTGGATTCTAAAATGGTGTGGTGTTTATAGATAGATTCCAAGGGGGTTTCCAACAAATGAAAGCACTTCAAAAGTTTTGTTACTTAAAAAACTGGGATACTGCAGGTTTGGTTGAGACAGCTGGTAGCCTCTGTTACAAAGTGCACTTTGCTTGGCTCCTGCGCTCACTCTCCTTCTGCTGGGTGTTTTTGAATAAAGTGTTGTTTTCTCACAAAGAATTTTTGGTGAGAGGAATACTGCTCTTTTTGCCGATCAGCAGCTTAAATAATGCCAGTAATGCACGCTGACATGTCAGAAATTCTGTTCCCTCAGCCTTTGTTAAAAATGCTCTTTGTGTCCAGCGGTCTTGGTGGGGTGCTGAAGATTTGGCTTTACATTGTTAGAACAGGTGAAAAGCTGCATCCATTCCCCTCTTCTGGCCAAAATGCACCCAACCAGCTGCAGCCTATGAGCCAATGCTTCTCTGGTCTTAGCTGCTGTTTTGGTCAGGTAGAGCAATCTGATCAGAGTGAAATAAAAGAACAAATGAAGGTAGGAAATAAGCTCAGGTGTTCAGAAACAGTGTTTCCTTGCTGTAGGTTGACAGGGGTTGTGGAGACGTTGCTGTCTGTCCGTGCATCTGGAAGCAGACTAGCTCTCCATTGATCACTCCGTGCCTCAGGGCTGGAGAAATGATGCCTGGTGGCCCTGTCAGAGCAGGCTGGGCTGGTTCTGACCCCTGCTGCCAAACCCTGGCAGTCACCCCGTTCTGGGGTTTGGCAAGGACCAGTCCTGCCAGGAGGGGGGTGGAATGTCCACATTCCAAAGTCTAGAGCTGCAACCACTGAAAGCCAAGAACAGCAAGTGTTCTGCATGTGCTCTTCAGTGAGCTTCCTGGGGACTTCCCTGCTTGGAGTGCCCACGGAAAGAATATTGTTTGTTTTCAGTGTCCTGTTATAATGCACCTGTATACTTCTATGTTTGGCATGAAAAGGCTAAAATCAAGGAGCTTCCACTGTTACAATGAACATGCTGCTTGCAATTCCAGTAGAGTTTTCTGGGCAGAGACACAACCAGGCATCTTCCTGGAGTTGGCTTCTCTTTGCTGTGCAGAAAACTTTGCTCCCTTCTTATACAAGGGAATGTTTCCAAAGAGGATCAAAAGCCAAGCCCCACTAGAGTGAGGCAAACAGAAAATTTCACAAAACCCCAACTTTAGCCTTTCTTACTCAATCCAGCATTGATTAGTGCTGGTAAGTGCACGGGTACATGCAAACTGTGGCTCTTCCTTTCATGTGAGCAGTAACTGCTATTGGAGGATCACATATGCCGTACATGGAGTACCAGCACTCAGCCCTGGAATTGGTGTTGAAGGACATTGGAGAACCAGGTGGCTGGGCATGTATTCCTGGGAGCCTCTCTGGTGACCAGCCCGGGGTTAGGTGGCATACAATGGGAGTATTCCATGTATATTCTATTCTAGCTTCATTTTGTGGTGCTGTGAGATTGAATGGGGCTTTACACACTACCAAAGAAGTAACCCTGTCATTGGAATCCTGCCATGCTTTCCTGGAGTCTGTAATCTCTGGCTTCTCAAAACGAGGCTGAGCAGAGAACTATCAACAACTGGGAGTGTTGGGTTTTTTTTGTTGGGTGGCAAGCAAGGGCTATGAAGATTTATTATTTTAAGGTCATGGAAATTCATAGCTTCGCCCCATCTTCGTGTGCCATTTGCAGTTTCAGGAGGATTAAATGAGAGTTACATCCGAAAAGTGTAGCATGCCTGTTTTCCTGGTCCCATGTGTGTCAGTGGGTGTGGAATGCAGGGAGTTAGCTGGCTCAGGAGCTGGAGCTGGGCTGTAACTCCCTCTGGCCGTGTGCTGGCCGTTTGCTCCCGCAGGAACCAGTCGCTGCACCTGCACCTGAAGCACTACGGGGTGAGCTGTGCCGAGTGGCTGCTGCGGCTCATGTGCGGCGGGGTGGAGATCAGGACCATCTACGCGGCGCACAAGCAGGCCAAGGCCTGCCTCATCTCGCGGCTCAGCTGCGAGCGCGCGGGCACCCGCTTCAACGTGCGCGGCACCAACGACGACGGGCACGTGGCCAACTTCGTGGAGACAGAGCAGGTACGGCGCGCTCCGGTGCCCACGGCCTGGCCCCAGGCATCTCGGGGATGAGATTTCTGCTCTAAACCAATGGATCCCAGGTCAGGTCTAGCACCAGCAGGTGTTGCAAGAGTTTCTTTGATGCTAAATGAGGCAGCTAAGTAGGTTGTGTAATTTGATGATCTTGGTTTTTAGTGTGGCTTATGGCAGGGCATGCCTGGTTCTGAGTTGCAGCAGCTTAAGAAGGTGCTGAACTCCTGGCTGTGCTTCCCCTGAGCTGCGTGTGCCACTTCTGGCCTGAGCTAATCTGAGGTAAAATTAGCAGGCAGAAGGGATTTTTTGGCAAATACCAAAACACTGGTACCTGGTGGCTCAGGAAAGATCAAACATTCCACTTAGCACCGCTCCTCTGGAAGGCAGCTGTAGAGCCACTGTCCTTCTGCTGCCTTGGATGTTCATGGCTCTGCCCTCATCCCTCATCACTCAGAAACGTGAGACCCTGCTGAGTCCTCCTTTGCTGGCTTTCCGTGGTAGCCTGTTCCCAAGGGCTTGTTCCTGCAGCTCTGTTCGTGCTCCTGGGCTTCTTTGGCTGGCTCTGACTCTTCCCAGAAGCCAGTGACTGAGGGAGGGTTTCGTGCAGGAAGGGCTCTGCCTGTACACCTCCAGGGCTTCAGTCAGAGCACCCCTGTTACCCTTGCTCTGCCCGGGGTTCCTGCTGTGCCAGCGGTGCTGAATGGCTGCCTTGTGCTGTTCCACTGCGGTTTGCCTTTCCTGGGGACTTCATGGGCTGGGATATGTTGGTTTCTGATGCAGGAAGGCTGTGCAGAGGTTTTGAGTGGGCTGCACGGTGATTGTCTGTGCACTGGTGTTTGTTTGGACTCTTCCTGCAGGAAAGCCTTACCAAGTTGTTTCAACCAGCTTACTCCTAGTGCAGAACCTACTCAAGCCTGAATAATAAAAGCTGTGTTTCCTTACACATTGTGAATTGTGATTCTGCAAGGGAGCATGACAGTGATGGAACTTTTTGTGGGAATTGTTCAGAGTCTTGGAAATAATATTTTAGCTTGTAGCGTGGAATATGTAATACATAAATATATTTTATTTGCTCCATGGTTAATTCTAAAATCCTACACTGTGATAATTATTAATACTATGCTTTACTTTCCTTACCAGGTGATCTATTTGGATGACTCTGTGTCATCTTTCATACAGATTCGAGGATCTGTTCCGTTATTTTGGG
The DNA here is from genome assembly GCA_039654755.1 of Calcarius lapponicus. Classification (NCBI taxonomy): domain Eukaryota; kingdom Metazoa; phylum Chordata; class Aves; order Passeriformes; family Fringillidae; genus Calcarius; species Calcarius lapponicus. The sequence goes on along the minus strand of CM077462.1, from coordinate 86,821,724 downwards.
AACAGCCAGGACTGCAGGTGAGCAGGAGCTAGATTTAGTGCTACAGATATTGTTATTCCTGTCCTTTTTAACACCCACTATTTGGGCTCTGCCTCACAGCTGCCTGTGAGGACAAGGTGATCCTTTGGAGCACGTGGGTGCTCTTGTGTCTCACCAAGCCTGCTTCTCTCAAGTCTAAAAGTTGCTTTTGTCCTTTCTTTTTGCCATGTCTCCTCTTTGAAGTGTTTTCCTCTTTCAAATGGGTTATTTAAGGGCATCCAAAAAGGCTGTTTTCTTCTGAATTGCTCTTGAGGAGAAGGCTTCTCAAGAAGTCAATAAGGATCAGGAGTTACTGCAGTAGAATTTCATCACAATTTTCTTGAAAGAGGGACTGATTCAGCTCCTGCTGCTGCAACACATTTTTCACAGGAAAGGTTAAAAACAGTTGGTCCTTTTAGGGACTCTGGGTTTCGTAGACACAGCAGCACTTTACTTCAAACAAGGCAATGTAATGTCCTCTTGGTGTTGCAGGTGGGATCCCACCGGGTCAGGATGTCCAGGGGCTTTGAGGCGAATGCACCAGCTTTTGACAGGTAAAACACAGCTCAAGTTTTGGCTCATGCACTAAAGACCTCTGCGTTCTGCTGCACCACAGAGATGGGATGTGTTATTCCAAATGGGAGGCTTTGTCTGCACAAATGTGGAATTCAGCAAAGCTGGCAACTTCCTGGGGATTGCTTGTGCCTTTCAATGCTTTGTTGGAAAGTGTGAATAAAATTTATCTTGCCTACTTTGCAACTTCTCAGTGGTGCAGGTGTTGCTGTTAATTTTTTGTGTGCCAGAAAATGAGTGTGGAATTTTTCCTCTGTTAACAGGCATTTCCAAACTCTTAAAAACTTGTATGGCAAGCAAATTATTGTGAATTTACTTGGGGCAAAAGAAGGGGAGCACATGCTCAGCAAGGCCTTCCAGGTGAGTGTGACAGCCCTTTCCCTGTGCATATCCTTGGAGTTTGCTTGTTTGCAATGAAGCTCTTACATAGCCCCTGGGGGAGTGAGGGAAAAACCTGACTTTGTGACAAGGAAAACAAAAATACACACGTGGAATATTAATCAGTTCTGAGTGATTCATTTCAATGGGAATAAAAGTGGTTTCATTTTGCCTAAAAGAAAGCTAATAAAGCCACTTTTAAAATATTTGTAATCTCTTGTTTAGCTCCTACTTCTCTATGTTCAGGTACTGCTATATTGATTCTTTTTTTTCTGTTTACAATGCCAGAGCCATTTGAAAGCGTCTGAACATTCAGCTGATATCAAAATGGTGAACTTTGACTATCATCAGATGGTTAAAGGTGGAAAGGCAGAAAAACTACACAGCGTGCTTAAGCCTCAAGTCCAGAAATTCTTGGAGTGTGGATTTTTTTATTTTGATGGAAAGGAAGTGAAAAGGTTTGTGTGTACAGCTTTCCTCAGATGAAATTGTGGTGCTGGGATGTGTTTCACCCCTCAGCAGGAAGAGAAGAGAAAGGATGTTGCCTCTGTTATTGTGGTTTGGTGAAATGTGAGTCACCTATTTTACTCTGCTAAGATCTTTTCTCATCCTATGTGTGCTCTAAAAATCTCTAAAGATGGTCCTGGTGAGACATTCAAGGGGCAGGAATTCATTTCAGGCATTTCACCTCAGGATTTTGTGAAAATGGTCAATAGTCCTTCTTCTAGCAGGCAGCCACATGGAATTAATGCCTGTTTTTCCATCTTCCCTCAGTGATGGACCCACAGTGCCATTTTTGTGTGTTGTAAATGTTGGTGTTCAGGACAGTGCTTTTGGCTGTGCCTGGATCCCCCTATGAGATTCCATGTCAAAGCAGGATTGAGATGCCTGTATCCTGCTCTGCGCTGTCCTTATTCCTGATTCCTGGAGCAGTGTTGGTGTTCAGGACCGTGCTTTTGGCTGTGCCTGGATCCCTGTTTGAGAGATTCCATTCTCTCAAGCAGCATTCAGATGCACATTTCCTGCTCTGCTCTGTCCTTATTCCTATTCCTGGAGCAATGTTGGTGTTAAGGACAGTGCTTTTGGCTGTGCCTGGATCCCTGTTTGAGAGATTCCATGTCAAAGCAGGATTGAGATGCCTGTATCCTGCTCTGCTCTGTCCTCATTGCTGATTTCTGGGGGCAAAGGCTGTGCTCATCTCAGCAGGAAAAGAGAAGCGGAGATAGAAGTAGGCAACATTCCTTCTCTTCTCCCTTGCACACCCTTACTCCTTTTAACTAATGCAGGGCAAGGTGCTAAGTGAGGTTCTCCCTGAATGATGAGGGGATGAGCTCCAAAAAGCTTTAAAGGTGGCATATATATTTTTTTTTTAATTGGGGGATTGAAATAATGCCATCACAAATCAAAATTCAACAGACTGAAAGCAAAAAGAAGTTGTGGCTTGTGACAGCTCAAAGACTTGTATTAATAGAAGGTGCTAATAGTGCTTGTGAGTTCATGGACTGTCTCCTTAGGGATATGTCAGGCTTTTTGCTTTGGATTTCAAATCAAATGCTGACACAGTAATGCCAGCAAAGAAACCTTGAAGCAAGTTCTTCAGAACTTGCTGCAGTTTGTGGAGAGGTCTCAGTCAAGGTGCTGAAGCCATGCTGCCTTTGGTGGGCAAGGTGTGTGGTGGGAGTGACAGAGTGAGGGACAAGTGTGTGTCCTGGGGAGGGCCATTGGCATTTTGTACTCCTGGCTGAGCAAGGAGCCCCTGGGTGCTGCTCAGCATGATCCTGTGGAGAGCTTTCCAGCAGGAGCTTGCTACTGGGCTTTTCCCAGAAGAAGAGCAGCAGTTCTGAGTGCCTGTGGGCTCAAACATGCCTTGAGCTAAAGGGGAGAGGCTTGTTTTCCATTTGTATGAGTAGTGAGGCTCATTTTTCATTTTTATGAGCAAGTAGTGAGGCATTGGAATTGGCTTTTGTTATAAATTCTTGTTACTTTTAGTTAAATAAAATTCAAGAACTGACTTGGTAGTTTTTGGGTTTTTTTCATTTTTGGCATAACTATGAGTAATTTCTCTGAGGTTTTTTGGAAGCGTGTTAGTTGAACTGCTTGAAAAGCAGCCTTAGTCTTGCATGGCACTTAACCAAGCAAGCAAGGAGGACTGATGTTATTAGCAGGAGAAGCCTGAGCTGTGCTCAGGGAGCACTGGAAGCTCCCCCTGTGTTGCTGCCCCTTGATCAATATCCTTGCTGATGGCTGCTGTGCTGTGTTGAGGAGCTGTGTGCCCCACCAGTGATTTCAGCTGTTCTCCCTGTCCCACTGTGCTGTGTTGAGGAGCTGTGTGCCACACCAGTGATTTCAGCTGTTCTCCCTGTCCCGCTGTCCTTGCCCAGGTCCCAGAGCGGCACTGTCAGGACCAACTGCCTGGACTGCCTGGACAGGACCAACAGCGTGCAGGCCTTCCTTGGCTTGGAGGTAGGAACCCCCTCCCTCCCAGCTGGGGCTCTGGGGCTGCAAAAGCAGCAGCACCGGCCCTAGGGAGGGGCAATGGGCTTTTCTCAGGTGCATTTCTGCAGTGGGAGCTGTTCCTTGCTCTGACTTCAGAGACAAGACCTTCAGTGTGTTTGGAAATAGAAATGTATGGATGCTGCAAGGTCAAACAGAGGGAAATTGTTGTCCTTCTGTTTCCTGAATTTTATTGAGTTAAAATTGTCTTCTTAAGAGGAATTCCCGTGCCAACTTACAGGACATTGGTTTTGGAACAGACCTGTCTGATTCTGGAATATGTAGTGCTTGGCTGCTGCATTTACACAAGTTTGCTGTGGCATAAGACTCTTTTTACATTCTTGGTGTGTACTTTCATGTCAAATGTAGCTATCTTACTCTGTTTTTTCCTGTCATATCCTTTTAAGAAATTCTTAAATACGACTTGTTTTTAAACCACGTGTGCCAGATTTGTCAGCATTGAGAGTTAAATTATTTTGGCTTAAGTATGAGAGCTAAAAGTATACAGCTAATTAATAAGAAGGGAAATGGTTAATCCTGAAGAACTGCTTACTTAAATTTAAAATTGTATTAAATGGGATATATGAATTCTTACTTAAGACAGTAGATACTTAAGATAACAGGTACTGAACTCTACATGACCCCCTAAAATTATAAGAGCAAGAACCCAGTTTCTAAAACTTACTGTCTATTTCTTGTTAATTTTGTTTTGCAAGTTTCCTTTTGTGTCTTTTGTTGATTCCTGCCCAACCTTCAGAATTTTGCCTTTGCCATTGTGTCTGTTATTTGAGGCTCCTCCTTCTTGCTGTCAGACACCCTAGGGTTTTAAAGATTTTCAAAAGCTCTTGAAATTACCTTTTGTGTTTAGTTTGGTGAACTTCAAGATGAAAACATTTACAAATAGCTACGTCATGTTTTTCCTGTATTACTTCCTATCTTCAAAGGAAAATGCAGTGTTGGTGCTGAACTACATGTATGACGCAGCCTTTCAAGCGTGTTATGCTGACAGTTTGCTCAGAGTGAGACATCTAAAAGATACATATGAACGCCGGATTTTGGGGGTTTATACATCTATGCTGCAAAATGTGATGTGCCTTTTAAGAAATGTATTTGAAGTGGGGTGGTGGTTTGGTTTGGTTTGCTGGGGTGTTTTTGCTGATGCTGCCTTCCCCTGTTCCAGATGCTGAGCAAGCAGCTGGAGGTGCTGGGGCTGGCTGAGAAGCCTCAGCTGGTGACTCGCTTTCAGGAGGTGTTCCGATCCATGTGGTCTGTCAATGGGGACTCTGTCAGTAAAATCTATGCTGGGACTGGAGCCCTTGAAGGAAAAGCCAAGGTAAGGTACATCTTCTCAAATGCTTCAGCAGTGTTCAGTATGGATCTGAATCAATTCTGCCATTAGTTTAGCAGTTGTGAGATTTTGGCTTTAAAAAACATGCTCTTGGTAATCCTAAAACATTCCCAAACAAAACCCAACCAACCAAGAACTTAACTTGAAATGGTTGGTTCTGTTGATAACCAGCGTGTGTTCCTGTACATCCCTTCCTAGCCATGCTCCTGCCTCCCACATAACACTATTCTGTGTGAACAGATAAGTCTGAAATATTCCATTTCTTTAGAACATAGTTCAGGAAAATGTATATTCAAATCAGCTTTAGTTTCTTTGAATATTTTTACTTTTCTCTCTGTCCCTCTCCTGCTGTTATTTCAGTTCCATTCACTGTCTCCTTTTCAAGTGTGTTTGATGGGATGTTGTTCATGTTTTTAATGTCTTGTAGTGTTAATACTAATCCAGTTGTAGCCTGGTGGGTTTTGTTTGCATGTTTGTCCAGCTTTTTCTTCTTAGTTTTGCAGTCAGTGAAAACCCAATTTTGTTTCTATCCTGCTTTTTAAGGCTGTGAGAACAGTTCCATGCTCCATGACAGTGTCATGTTTCTCTTCAGCTTGTTTTCTCTGGGTTGATGCCTGAGTTGTTCCCATTTTCTAGTGCTGTCTTTTGTTTTATTTCTCCCCGTGTTGCTTTTTTGTTTCCCTACTCCTGTCCCTTGCCAGGTGATAGCTGTCAGGACCAATGCTGGCCCGTAGCAACTTTTGCCCTTAGTTCCTCCAAGAATGTCCTTGCACACTGTTCTTGGTGCTCAAGCACGTGCTGCCTCTCATTCCATGTCACAGCCCGTGTACCCACAGCCAGCTGGTTTGGGTTTGCCATCCTCACTCTGCCAGGGGCCTTCTCTGCTCATATAGGTGTCACAGCAAAATACATAAAAGCAAAATCATCAAATCAACTTGTTGCTTATTCTGCCCCTTGACTGGTGCACACCAGACTTCTTCCTTGGGGAATTGCTTGTATTTTACTGTAGAATGGAATTTGGTTCAAGATGTTTAGTTTTATTTTCTTACAAAAATGTCACCTAGACTGCCAGGAAAACTGCAGTAAGTATTTTATGGAGTGTCTCCCCTTGTCTTGGCTTTGCCATTCAGCCTTCTTCATTGCTTTTCCTAAATTAATAAATATCTATTTAATGTAGATCATTTGGCTATATATATTTTTTTTTTTTACTTTAAAAATGGCTTTAATATATACATTTCCATTTTTAATGTTTAAAACACAGAGTAGATGTCCTGGTTTCAGTTTGTTAAACCACTACAGTGCATTTACTCTGCTGTCTTTGGAATAATTCTGGATCCCTGCCCTGGGACAACTCTTAATTAGTACCACAATTAATGATCTCATAAATCAGATCAGTCCTCTCTGACATGAGTCCAGTCTATTCAGAGAGGATCTTTAATGCTTGCAGAACCATACAATACATGCTCTTGTTTCAATTAAACCTGACTCAGTATGTTTGGAGTACTCTGAGTGTATATTTTAAAATGTAGTTTTTAAGTTGCGTTCTCCTTTCTCAAATGACAAGTTTGATGCCTGAAATTGTTCCATTTCCTACTGGTCAGGTTGATTTCTTCAAAGCCCAAGAATACTTAGAAGTAAAAATACAGAGATTTCACATAAGAGAACTATTTTAACCTTAAGTGTGTTAATATACCTCTCTATACTGCAAACCAGTTCTTTTTAAAGCATTGTAATACTTGTTCCATCTAACTCCTTACCTGCTCTTTCTTTTGCTTTCTCGGGGTTCCTTTCAATTAATTGCCTGGTATGTGGATGGTGAGTGTGCATTTTTGGATCACCAGTTGTACCTTGTCTGCCAGGGAGGGAGAGCATCCTATCCCAATCCTGAGTGCTCCCCACAGCCCATCCCAAGGCCTGCCAGGGAGGGAGAGCATCCTGTCCCAATCCTGAGTGTTCCCCGCAGCCCATCCTATGGTCTGCCAGGGAGGGAGAGCATCCTACCAAAATCCTGAGTGCTCCCCACAGCCCATCCCATGGTCTGCCAGGGAGGGAGAGCATCCTGTCCCAATCCTGAGTGTTCCCCACAGCCCATCCCACGGTCTGCCAGGGAGGGAGAGCATCCTATCCCAATCCTATTGCAGTGAGTGCTCCCCACAGCCTATCCCCACGGTCTGCCCAAGCCACTTAGCCCTACCCAAAGAGCAGCTCCTGTCTTGCTGTCCAGTGCAATTCAGAACTAAATCCCAGGGTAATTTTGTTAAGCTGTTGCCTTCTTTCCACATGCATTTAAGAGGCTTTCCTGGACAAGGCAAGCTGTGAACTTGGGAGTGCTGTTCTATAATAACACAATCCTGTGCAGCATCCCTGATGGATCCCAGTCTGTGTTTCTGTCCCTGCAGCAGTGTGTGCTCACAGACACCTCACAGGCCAAGCCCATGCAGCACCAGGTGCTTTGGTGTGCCCCAGTGAGCACTGCCAGGTTTGGAATGGGGCACCAGACTGCATCATGTGTTAGCTGCATTGTCCTGTAGGTGTGTGTGACCCCAGGTACATCTGCCTCAGCATTTCCTCTGCAGGGAAACGTGCCCATTAGCAGAGCCTTGTTGAGCCCGGGTGTTGGACTCTGTTCCTCTGGGCTGCAGCTCAGGCAGGCCCCAGTGAGCAGAGCCCATGTCTGGCTGTGTCTGTAGCCATGGATCAGTGCCTGTGCTCCTTCTGGGATGCTGCATGACAGTGCATGTTATCACAACAAGTTCAGGGTGGTCTGTTTTTAACATGGATATTCCAGAATGTGAGTTCTGAACTCCCTAGTGCATAAACATATGCATTCATGTGTCATGGCATTTGGATTTGAGTGCTTGCTCATCTCTCACTATTTGGGGAAAAGCCCAAAATCCCTGTCATGGTCTAAACATGGCACTATATCAGATTAATTTTTAAAGAGCTAGGGTCTAGGAAAAAAATATTCCCCTCCCTGCAGTATTTTGTTTGATTTTATTTCGTTTAATTTAAATCTGCTTGTTAGATACGCCTTGTAGGTACTACTGTGTTCTTTAGCATCTGGGGGTGGGGGGAAATCACATGTAGCACAGTAGGCTCAGACAACTGGATTTAACACTTAGAGGAGAATTGCCTTAGCCCTTAAATCATTAACACAGTTTACGTATGTCTGCTGAATATTGCCAATGTGTTGTGAGCAGTGTCCGACATAAAATATTCTATACGTGTTCCTCCCCAACAGGCTGGGAAGCTGAAGGATGGTGCTCGTTCTGTGACCAGAACCATCCAAAATAACTTTTTTGATAGCTCCAAGCAGGAGGCCATTGATGTTTTGTTATTGGGAAATACCCTAAATAGTGATTTAGCAGATAAAGCACGGGCTCTGTTAACCACCAGCAGTTTACGCGGTATGTGTCTTTCAGGATTTTCATCTCTCATAACTATTGGTGTAAGAAAGCTGTATCAAATTTGTTTTCAAAGCACTGTTGGAGAGTATAAATGCTGTTTTATGTTCTCTTGGCTTATTAAAATATGAAAGTTACTTCTGCTTTACTAATGGTGCCAAACTAACGTGCTGCAGAAATTGCTTTACCTGTTTATGGCTTTGGGGTCAAGTTCTACATCCAAACCAGAGAGATTTCAATAAGGAGCTCTCCTTGTGGGAGCAGCCATGTGAGGGTTGGGGGCTTTGTACCAGGGAGGGGGCTCCCCTCATGAGAACAGGGTGCTGAAGCAGCATCCTGCATCCCCAGAGAGGTGTAGCCTCCGTGGTCCCAAAACTGCAGTCAGTCCCATCTTCTGCAAGTTTGGGGCCAAGAAAACAGTGGGGCAGTCACAGGGCTGTGCTCAGTCCTCTCCTGGGACATCAGAACCACAGCAGCTCATGTCTGGGCAAAGAAGGAACTGAAATTTGAGTCTTCTTTCCAAAATCCCAGGCAATAATAGTCTGAGTTACTGCAATTTTTATGGAAACATTCTTAAATTTTCCTTTTTTTTTTTTCCCCTCTCCCAGATACACCTTAACCTAGAATGAGGGAAAATATGTCAAAGCTCCAGTGCAAATCTCTGGCTCAAGAGGGAAATAGTTGCCCAGTTGTAGTCTTCATGCTGAGGGTCCCCATATTCCTCTGATGTGGAGGCCCAGGGAGTGGTTTTGTCCCATTTGTTTAGCGCAGCGTTTCAGGTTATTGTGGTTTTTTTCTTATAACTGAAACCTGGTCAATCGGCCTCACCTCAAAACGAGGTTAAATTTGTTGTCATTTCCTCTCAGTTTTTGTGGGAATGCAAGCTGTCCTTTGTGTGTTTGCAGCTCCTGCCAGCTGAGGAGCATGCATCCCTCTGCCCTGAAATCTCTCTGCACTCTGTGCTAATGGCAAGTTAACCATGGGGAACTCCAACACGTGTGGATCCCTTGTTAATAAGGGAGGAGAAGAGGATTTGAAGCTGGGTAGATTTTGCAGCACAAAACATACGCTTTAACTGATGCAAATGGTTCTGTGTAATAAATTGTGTATTAACAGCATGTTTTCTCACACATTGCTGGAAAATGCTAAAAAGCAGTAACTTAATTGACTAATCTTTTCTTGTTTCCCTCTTCCTGCATCCGTAGTTTCAGAGCAATCATTGCAATCAGGTATAGTATAGCACAGTGAAACAAACTGAAAATCCCTGAGCAGCTGTTGCTGTCCTCTGGCTTCTCCTGTGTCTGTTTGTGTACCATTTGGTTGTGGGCTCACGTTTTCCTGGTGGTGTTTGCATCTGGCATTCCTGTGTCAAAGCGAGAATGTAAGAGGTGGGAAATGTTGCATTTGAGCTTGGGTGTGAGTTAGGAAATGAGGCAGCCAATTTGCAGGGGTTTATTTTTTGCACATGCTCCAGCTGCAAAGGAATTTTCCTTTCTATCGGATTTGGAGGCTTCTGTATTTTTGCTTTGTTTAGGATAAGAGGTGAAATTCCTCAGTACAATTTGTGATTTCATCTTATTTGCTGCTAGAAGGTTCCACATGCTTGTGTGCATGCAGGAAACTTATCGGCTGTGCAGCACTACATGTTCTTGCTCCCAGAAACCATTGTTTAAAGTAAAATATTCCCAATGCTCTTCTATTCAGATTTTACTGGGCATTGAGCAAATTGAAATGGCCTTTTCATTTGCCAGTTTTGCCTTTCCTGTATGTGTTTTACTCCCCCTGCTGAACTCTCAGTGAGTATCTGAGGCATGCAGTCTGAGTCACAGTAATGTCTGTCTGATGTTCAGTGATTCACTGACTTTGTGTCTGTGTCACCAATGCTTATTGGAATGACTGCTCACACCCACTGATGGTGTTGCCTTCTATCTTAGAGCTCTGCAAGAACAGCCAACTATTTTTCATATATGTATCAATTACTGTTGGTGTTATTATTTGTGTCTAATTTTTGTTATTTATCAGAATGCCTATTTTCGTTATAAGTGTTATAAATCTATGATTTTTTAGCATTTCAGGGTTTCAGCTGGGTATGAATTGGATGTATTGAAATATTCCTACAGGAATTTGGATTTGTTGCAGTAAAACAGTTCCATCAAGTTCCAACAGTTCCAATCAGTTGGACAGAATATTCCAAACAGAATTTTAAGTTAACTCTCCCTTTGTAAAACTGTAAAATTTCCAAATGTCTGCTTGCCTAGTAAGAGCAGCAGTCAAAGTATTTTTTCAGCAACTAACAGAAAATGTAACTGATTGGATTTCCAGTGTTGTAGAGTGAGGCACAATTTTGCTGAAAAGAGAAATAATTAGAAATATGTAGGAAAATCATGGTCTCAGGTGCTCAGAAGAGCACTTGGTTCACGCAGTACTTTGGAAAGCAGTTGAGGTTTTTATTTTTAATTACTCAAATTTATAAAAAGAGTCATTCTACAGTTTAGGAAGTCTGCTAGTTTGAAGATACAATTTTTTTGTTTGTAATAAGCCTGTTGTCAGTTCACTTTTAAAGTTAGAGTCTTACCTGGTAAGGCTTTTCACATTGGGGTCTCGTAACAACATCAGGGGTTAAATAGGCAATAATGAAATTTTGCAGTTTTTCTTAAAAGCTGCTCAGTAGCAACTGAACGATTTGGAGTAACTAAAGTGAAGCTGAGACCCAGTAAATGTTCAGCATGAAAAGATGGAACCCCAGAGGGGACAGGTGCAGACTGTGCTGTTAAACTGGCTCAGAGGGCTGCACAGCTGGCTTGGGTTCCTGGGGTTCCTGGTGTGGCTCCAGCCAGCCCTTGGCATGATTTGGGATTGTGGATGTGTTGTGGCTACAGCATTCCTGGGATTGTTTCCCTTCAGTGGCAGGTGCTGAGGTGGCTCCTGTCCACCCTCTGGGGCCTTTTGTGCAGGACTCCCTGGCTGGAGTCACCTGCAGTGTGGGTCAGGAGCAGAGCCCCTGTTTGGGGTCTCAGACCCTCTTGCCTGGAGGGCTCAGTTATCCTGTTGGCTCCTTGCTGTTTCCTAGGCTTCATTTCCCTGGGTTTTGATGAGGAAAGCATGATCAGCTTGGAGCAGCCCTGGGAGACAGCAGCCAGTTCATTGGCTTTTTTCTGTGCTTGGCCCAGTTATGGGTGTGGGATTTGGTTAGCAGGGAAAGCATTCACAGCCAACAAACAATAGATTTCCTTCTCTTGCTTCCAGTTTTTTTCATACCCAACAGGTATAGAGAATACCTGGTTTTTGTTTGGACCAGGTAGCCAGGAGTAACTGAGAAGACAGCAGCAGCTCACTAAGCATCTTATTTGGGGAATTTAAATGGAAATACTGTTCCCAGTTACTATGTTTCAAGACAGCAACAAGTGAAGAATTCCCTCTAATATTGTTTAAATTGTTCTTTTGGAGTCTGATAACATGAGAACATTCAAAATAGGTAAATTAATAAATATAACTGAGGTAAAGTACCTGAGCGTTGAATCAGCTTTTTTTTCTGTGTTTCTCACAATGCCCTTTACATGGGTCATTCCTCTCTCTTCATCTGGCAGATAAAAACAAGGCCGAGGGAAAGGCTGATGGGACAGAGAAATGAGTTTAATTAGTTTGAATCCCACCCTACTGTCCTTACTAAAGCAGCTCTTGAGGAATTCAACTGATGTAAAAATAATTCAGATTTGTGGCTTAATCAGACATACTCTGATATGAGGAAATAATGTACCTTCTCTATTTTAGTACTTGTAATGTATCAGCAACTTTTACACTGCTGGAAATTAATATATCTGCATGTTGGTTTTATAACAGAGATTGGATTTCATGAAATTAATCTGTGAAAATGAGGCAGATATGTACAAAAAAGGATGGTTTCCCTACAAAGTCATGGATGGGGTGAAAGAACAACAGATATTTATAAAACATGGGGATTGTTTCCTTCATGTATCATCTGTCTCTATGTAATTCTGAACCAACTGCTGCTGTTTTTCAGTCAGCATGTGTGTCTCTGAGGGTAGTTTCCCCTGGGAGAGCTGCATTCCCTGTGCTTTTGCAGTTTAGCTTTGTCTGTGCACGTGCATTGGAAGATCTCACTGCCAGGCTTTCTGGAACATTCTCGATAAGAGTAATGTCTTTTCCCATGTTTTGCAGCATCTGTGAAGGTGCTGAAGAGCATGTGTGAGAACTTCTATAAGTACGCCAAGCCGAAGAAGATCCGCGTGTGCGTCGGGACGTGGAACGTTAACGGGGGGAAGCAGTTCCGCAGCATTGCCTTCAGGAATCAGACCCTCACTGACTGGCTGCTGGATGCACCCAAGCTAGCTGGGATCCAGGAATTCCAAGGTAGTGTTTGTGTTCTGTCACTACTGATTTTCCTACAGAGATCACAAACACTGAAACAGGTATCACAGGAGCGTAGAACTGTGTAGGAAGGGACCCCAAAGATCCAGCTCCACCCCTGCCAGAGAAACACCTTTCAAATTCTGGATTTATTTAAAAGCTTATTTGAGTCAACTGTAATGGTGCAGAATCCCACACTGGTTTGTGTTGGAAGGGACCTTAAAGTTCATCCAGTGCCACCCCTGCCATGGCAGGGACACCTTCCACCATCCCAGGCTACTCCAAGCCCTGTCCAGCCTGGCACTGGGCACTGCCCGGGATCCAGGGGCAGCCACAGCTGCTCTGGGCACCCTGTGCCAGGGCCTGCCCACCCTCACAGGGAGGAATTTCTTTCCAAGTAAGGATTATTTTTCCTTAAAATGAATATATATATATGTAGATGTATGAGGTCTTGATTCTTAAGTTAATTAGAAACAAGAAAGATTTTTTTTCCCGTTTTCCTCAAGATCGCAAAAACAAACCTGTGGACATATTTGCCATTGGATTTGAAGAAATGGTGGAGTTAAATGCAGGAAACATTGTGAATGCCAGGTGGGTGATCCAATCCACACAGTATTTGTTTGGCTGATAATCACCTTTTTCAAGTCATAAGTTATTTAAAATTTGGGTTTCTGCAGTGCTTGCAGTGTTGTTCAGTTCCTGTGCCTGGTATTGCTGGGAACAGCAGATCCCGTGCACGTCTTTCCCAAAGCATGTGTTGCTGGAGTGCTGTTGTGTGGCAGGCTGTGATCTGAAGGAAGGCTTCCTCCCATGCTGTTAGTTTGCACTGCACTCCGTGGATTGCATGCATACCTTACTGTGGAGTTGGGATTGTTCACTCCTAGCAGACCAGGGTTATGGAAATAGATTTTTCCCAGTGGTGGCTGATACCAGAGATAAATGTGTGTGTACTCCTGGGACCATATTCCCTTTGTCCATTGGTTTCTCTGCCTGCTTTGCATGTTTCCTGGTGTTAGGGAAGGTTTAACCCATTGGGGAGAGCACATAAAGCCTATGATACTGGAGCCTTTGTGCAGAGTTTTGTCTGTTGGGTACCAGGTGTCAGCTTGTAACCCCTCATTTCACCCTTTTTGTAGTTAATGCTGTTTCCAGGCCTGATACTGTTCATTCCCATCCGGTGCTGGCTCTGAAAACCATGGTCTGTTAGGTCTCTAAGGATGTTTATTCTTGATGTAAGACGGTGCCACCCCTTTTCCAGTATTGACTGAGCTCTAGGCTAGGAGGTAACTCTCTAAAACAATTCCTAGGTTTTCCTCCTCTAGTCTGGGCTTGTAAATGCAGCAGAGTTGTCTGTGGTGTTGGGAGAAGCGAGGCAGCGCGTGTAGAGGCAGCAGTTTGAAACCATGGTGGCATGGCAGTCTAGAGCCTGTGTCTCTGCTGGGAGGCCTTTGAGCACCATTCCCTTTGGCTTTGGTTTGCTGCCTCAAGGTGTACTTCAGGTCCTTGGATGTAGCTGAGTCAGCTCAGTCTCCAGCTAGAAACCTGCTCAGTTTGCTTTATTCCCCACCTGGTGTTTTGAATCTCCCTGCCAGCACCACAAACCAGAAGCTCTGGGCTGCTGAGCTGCAGAAGACCATCTCCAGGGATTACAAGTACGTGCTGCTGGCCTCAGAGCAGCTGGTGGGCGTCTGCCTCTTCGTGTTCATCCGGCCTCAGCACGCTCCCTTTATCAGGTCAGTCAGCTTGGGTCACCTTCAGCTTGCCTCGTGTTGGGAGATAACCCCCAGACTTCCTCAGGGCTCTGTGGGGCTCTGAGAGCTGTTCCCCCTTCTGCTGAAGTAGTTCTTTAGGTTATTTCCTTAGTTTTTCAATGCCCAGAGAGCACTGGTTGCCCCGAGTGCTGAGGTTTTATCTTGTCAGTGCTCAGTGACTGTTGGAACTTGTTCAAAGCAGCCCTGTGGCCGGGAGAGCAGTGTGTCTGTCACACTCAGAGCCAGCTGTGCCGGCTCCTGGCAGGTTGAACAGCTGTTTCACTGTTGCAGGGATGTTGCTGTGGACACTGTCAAGACTGGCATGGGAGGAGCCACGGGGAACAAAGGAGCAGTGGCCATTCGGATGCTGTTCCACACCTCCAGCCTCTGCTTTGTGTGCAGTCACTTTGCTGCAGGGCAGTCCCAAGTCAAGGAGAGAAATGAAGACTTTGTAGAAATTTCTCGCAAGCTTGGCTTTCCCATGGTAAGCACGGAGTTCAAATTCCATAACAAGTGAAAAGTGAAACCCTTGGAGCCCCAGCAGTGTCATCCCAAAGCTCCATTTGCATTTTTCCATTCCCTGGTTTCCTGTGGAAGTCAGATTTCCTTGGGTTAGAGATCTCAGAGATAATTGAGTTGCCACAATGTTTATTAAAACAGAACACTGCAGAAAGAACAGACCTTGCCATGATGAATCAGGAGTTCACTTGCATTTGGAATCAAGGGCTTGGCACAGGAAAGAGACCTTGTTGATCATGCAGTAGAACTTTGGTAGGCACAGGGGACAATCACCTATGAGGAATAAAAAAATCCCTGCTAAAGAGCACTGTTCTCAGTACACAGGAGTGATTCCATGCCATGTTCTCATTATCAAATCACCAAGTTGAACATGTTGTCAGTTCAACAAAATGCTTCATTGAGACTTAAAGCTGTTTTAAATTTTGCCATCAAACTGAAATTTGTTCATTTCTGTGGCACTGGGCAGGAGTCTTGCATCTTATTTTACAGGGGTTTTTACTTGCTAAATTTGTCCCCCCTGTCATGTTTCAGTCTTCCTAGCAAGTGCTGTATCCAACAGTTTCCTACATGCTGTTGTTTCAATCTGCCAGTGAATCTGCTTGGTTTTACTTATGGGCAGTGGAAAAATCAAAACAAGGGGGAAGTAAAAGTTCTCGCTCTAAAATCTGGGCTTTGTTTAAACTAAAAAAGCCCTTATGTCTCTCTCTAGTGATGAAAATCAGCTGTAACTGACAAGTCTTCAGTTAAATATGAATGATAAAGCTCTGGATTTGCAGTCTGTCAGGAGACTGTCTCACCAAGTCCCAGGAGGGTGTTTTATTCTCCTCTGGCACAGGCGGCAGCCATCACCTTTGAGCAGACTTCTAAACCAGGAGGAGGAAGATGAAGAGTTTTAGAATCCAATTCACTCGCTTTGTTTCTTTAGAAATGGAAACTCCATAGGAGGTGTCACTTCTCTTGTGTTCCCTAGGTAGACACCACACTGTTGATGGTGTTGTTCTAATCATAGGGACACTAAATACTAGGATGTATTTCAGTTGTCTTCATCAGCCAGAAATGTGTATTGCACAGCAAGAAGCTGAATTTCTGAAGCTGGAAGCAGTAAATGTGTCACTCAGTTGCTTTTACCTGCAGTGTGTGCTGCTGTTTTGCAGGGAAGGATGCTCTTTTCCCATGACTACATTTTTTGGTGTGGGGACTTCAATTATCGAATAGATTTGCCCAATGAGGAGGTGAAGGAGCTGATAAGACAGCAGAACTGGGATCCCCTCATAGCAGGAGACCAGCTTATCAACCAGAAAAACTCTGGACAGGTGGGTTCAAATGTCACCTACTTGAGAATACTTCATTTGTTTGACTGGTTTTAGCAATTGCTCTGATGCTCCTGTGAATCTCTATCCTCAGCATGGAGTTTTCTAATTATAATATTTTTCTTTTGGTCAGATGTAACTATTTAAAGAGAATAATTATAATGTTTGGTCATGTTACTCTTTAGTTAAATTGTAATAGGCCTAATGCTGTTACTGATGGGAAAGGGAGTAGTCCAAATGGTAGCTTTTTATTTGCAAAGAAAACACGGAATAACCAAGTGTGAAGAAAGCTACATTTTTATATTTGTAGGGTTTCTTGTTCTCTCTCTGCAGCTCTGTGTGGGAAGGCTGGATATGGTGAAAAGAGAGACAATCCTCCATTGGTGGTTCTGTTTACTAGATCTACTTGCCAGCACTTTGATCACAAGCAGTGCTTTGGCTGATTTAGAGTTTGTTGAGTTCCCTTCCATTTGTGCTGGTGTCTTGTGCACCAGAACAGGAGGCACAACACTGGATATTTTTACTTACTTCATTTTTGTGACAGCTGTTTGCCAGAGTAAGCAAGGTGTACATTGACATGGGCAGACAGCATTGTCTGTTTGTCAGATGGTCTGTCAGGTGATCAAAACATGATGTGCAGAGGTTGTGGAGACACCTCCAGCAGTTCCAGAGCTGGAGAAATCTATGGAATCTGCCAGCACCTGGAAAGGACTCCTGGCTGGGAGCAGGAGCAGCATTCCCTGCTGGGGTGATATCCCATGGTTTGGAAGCTGCTGGAACATGAGAAGGACTCCTGGCTGGGAGCAGGAGCAGCATTCCCTGCTGGGGTGATATCCCATGGTTTGGAAGCTGCTGGAACATGAGAAGGACTCCTGGCTGGGAGCAGGAGCAGCATTCCCTGTTGGGGTGATATCCCATGGTTTGGAAGCTGCTGGCTGGGTACCAGCTGTGTCCCTGCTGGGGCAAGTTTACATCTCTCCCTGCTGCTCAGGAAAGGTGTTTACATAGCAACTTGCTCCATTAAAGTAGGCTACAAAATAATTACTGAAGCCAAACAAATAAATTGTCACAGAAGTTGTGGAACTTGTAGCACTCTTGACACTGATCTTCTGACATGGACTTCTAAATTGACTGGATTTCAAATTGTATTTCCAGCAAGAAAAGCAGGTCAACCTGGCACTTGGTGCAGATTTGACTGTGAGATCCAAGTTAGATTTCTATTTTACAGATTTCTGAAGTGAATGAAAGATGCCCATGGAAGGTTGAACTCAAGAATGGAGCTGACTGAGTTAGCTGAAGGGTTTTATCTTGTGTCCAGTTTACCCACTTAATGAGTGAGAAGCTCACTTTGAATTGATTGAATGTATTGAGGACTTTTTTTTTAAACCTGTTTATTTGAGGGGGCATCTTGTGTCAGCCTTTTCCTGGAAGTGTTCAAGACCAGTTTGGATGGCACCCTGGTCTAGTGAACAGCATCCTTGCCCGTGGCAAGGGCTTGGAACTGGATGGGCTTGGAGCTGGATGATCTTTAGGGTCCCTTCCAACCCAAACCAGTGTGTCTGTGTATTTGTGGGAAAATTTGGCATGTTCAGCTAGATATAAACCATAAAATGTACCCCTTAATTCCTCACTTTTCTGACCCAGGAACAAATAAGGACCAGATTAAAGTGCTGTGTTACAGCATCAGTGTTCTGGGTGACCTCCAGTTGGTCATGACACTGAAGGAACAGTGTTGTTCCTACGCCTGGGCTTAAAGATAGAACTGCTGGCATACCTCTGTTCACTGATGATTGTCTGGGTCACTGGTTAGTCATAGTGTCAAATGTGTTTAGTCATAGTGTCAAATGTTTTCAGCAGACAAAATGTGGAGAGGAATCCATTTTAACAAATAGCAGGTTTTTAACTGTTGTTTTGAGGTGTTTCTACAGGTTGTCAGCGTTAGAATCGAGCATTCTGGTTAGTTTCAGCGGTTTCCCTTGTGTTTGTGCAGATTTTTAGGGGCTTTCTGGAAGGGAAGATCAATTTTGCCCCCACGTACAAGTATGACCTGTTCTCTGATGACTATGACACCAGCGAGAAGTGTCGCACACCGGCGTGGACGGATCGCATCCTCTGGAGGAGGAGGAAATGGCCCTTTGACCGATCAGGTTTGAGGCTTTCCTTCTACTGTCTGAAATGTTCTTTGAGTGACTCAGAGGATCCATTTAGGGATGTTCACAGTGCCAGTGATGCAGTGAAGCTTCTGTTCCTGGCTTGGTAGGGTACAGAACGCTGGTAACAGACCTTCAGTGAATGCAGTGAGGCTGCAGAAAGGGCCACGAATCAGATCCCACTTAGTGACATTTGAGGAGTGGAAAAGGAACTTTGAGCAGGGGATTTTCTAAGCCACTCCATTTGGATTTACTTGCTATGTGTTTTCTTTTTACAAGTAGCACATCCTTGCAATCACTGTTTTCCCTCCTTTTCCATTGCTGGCTGCAGCTGAAGACCTGGATCTCCTGAACGCGAGTTTTCACAGTGACACCAATGTCCCTTACACGTGGAACCCTGGCACTTTGCTGCACTACGGGAGAGCAGAGCTGAAGACATCTGATCACAGGTTCCAGTTCCATTTCACACATTGCTCCCTAAGACTGAATACCCGTGCTGTACGGTTTGCTGCTCAGATACTCTGCTGACAGGGTTTTCTTGCTGTTTTTCCAAGGCCTGTGGTTGCGCTGATTGACATTGACATATTTGAAATTGAAGCAGAAGAGAGACAAAAAGTGTACAAGGAGGTGATTGCAATGCAAGGTCCCCCTGATGGGACTGTGATGGTCTCCATCAGAGGTTCTTCAGCTGAAGAAAACTATTTTGATGACAACTTGATCGACGATCTTCTTCAGAAATTCGCAAGCTATGGCGAAGTTATACTTATAAGGTTATTAAAAAAACTTCTTACTTTGAATTTCTACTTATGAAATCATGGAATTGTTTGGGTTGAAAGGGATCATCCTGAATCAAGTTATTTCCTTAGGTAGGAAATAACTTTTCAGTTATGATCTGTTTAATTTTTAGCATTTGAATTTCAACTTAAATGTCTTTAGAATTAATTTTGTGTACTTAAATGTCTTTAGAATTCATTTTTCTGTGTCTCAGTTTTCAGAAGTGATTTTTCCACATACTCTTGTTTTTGAGAATTTCATACAAATTTTGCATTCTAGAATTAGGTTTTAAATGAATTAGGTTTTAAATGAAGTGAAACGGAGGATATTGCATTTGCACTAGGCTAGCAGTTGTGCTATGAAGTGTTGTGGTATTTTGCTGGTTATTGTTCCCAATGAACTTTGCAGGTTTGTGGAAGACAAGATGTGGGTCACGTTTTTGGAAGGAAGCTCTGCTCTGAATGTTATGAATTTGAATGGCACTGAGGTAATGTAAGAATGACTGAATCTTTGTACAGCAAGAGAAAATCCAGCTTTTTAAAGTCTTCTTGAGTGGGTTGGATTTATTGTTTGTCTTTGATTCTTAGTTTTTTCTGTTCTGTACTAGACTTTCGCATCTTCTTTTATTTTCCTTTTGCTAGCCACATACTGTATGTTGAGTTTCAAAAACTATATAAAAGAAGTATCAAACTTCATTTCTCTAACAATACTCCTAAAAATAAATTAGGATCTACTGAGAGGCATCTTCATCAAATGAGGGGTTTGGGGTCTTTTATGATTTAAAAAGCAGAGTTTAGTTTTGTGAATTAACCGGTAAAAAATCTTTATAGCCTGCAGTTATAAGAAATGTAGGACTCCTGTACTACAAACTCTGAAAAAATGTCAGAATTTCAGTTTGCATTGACTTCTAGGGCGTCAGTATTTAATCCTTGTGCAAATGTAACTTCTGACGTTCAAGTTGTCACTAGTGTGTGGCTGTGAAGACCTGGAATGTGATGTTTGCAGATGGACCCTTGGGTCTGCTGGCATGTCACGGGCAGGTCAGACAGGAAAGGGGCTCTGGGTAGAGTGTCACTTGACAGAATGAGGGCCTGCTCTCTGCCAGCCTCTAAAAATGACTTTATTCGTGTAGTTTATAAGCAAGTCCGGTTTTCTTTATAAATAGTAGTGTCAGAGTAAAAAAACCCAGAAGCTTCCCGATTAACTGAGAAGGAGAACCGTAGGAAATGAGTTGCTAGTTTTTCTACAAAAAGAATTTAAATGGTTATAATGAACAGTTGAAATTACATAAATGTAGTTACCTACCAAAATGAAGTGAAAATCAGAATTATTTTTGTTTAGTCACAGAAATTCCTATAACCTTATTTGTGATATTTTCAGGAATTACTATTTTCTTTTTAAATCTGAAATGCTGAGCTTTAACATCACTACTCTTAACAACTTCTGTTTTGTGTGTGCTTTTTTTGGCAATTCAGCTACAAGGAAGGATTATAAATATCAACTTGAAAAATCCAGATTGGATCAGAAGTTTGGAAGATGAAATGAATCTAGAGAAGATTAATATTGGGCTGCCTTCATCCACAAGCTCCACTTTGCTTTGTGAAGATGCTGAGGTTACTGCAGACTATGATATGGAAGGTTTGTTGAGATAAAGCATTCCTTACTTTGAAATGCTGTCAGTCCTAAATAATGTGGGGAATTTAATGCATATATAAATATGTCTATGCCCATCTAAAGCAGATGAGAAATCACATTATTTCCGACAGTATCTCGACAATCTGCTTTATTCTCATCTATATTTAAATATGTTCTAAATATATTCGAAATTGACAGTTTACTCTTCAAAAGCACATCTATGTGGAGCCCCTTTTTTAAACACCATTCCACCTTTTGCAAGCAGAAGTTGTTACAAAAAACAGATACTTTGAAATCCCCTGTGAAGAGCAAGTGAAGCTTGCCATATTGTACACTAAGGAAATAACCTGTAAAGCTCATTGTTTCTTGGAATAATCCACTTCACAGTTGCCACACTGTTATAATTACCTTTAATATATGTCTGTAATATATATTGTGCACTTCAAGTATTTTCAACTGGTTTGAATACATTTGTATTCTTCATGTGTAATTTTGGGATGCAAGAATCACACTTTGGTTGTTGAACTGATTCCTTGGAACTTTGGGGGTTTTCTCGCACAAAATCTCATTTCTGTGTGCTGTTCTCCTCTGGGGTTTGTTCTGCAGGAGACATCGATGACTACAGCGCTGAAGTAGAGGAAATCCTTCCCCAGCACCTGCAGCCGACGTCGAGCTCCGGGCTGGGCACGTCCCCGAGCTCCTCCCCGCGCTCCAGCCCCTGCCAGTCCCCAACGCTGCCCGAGGGACCTGCGCTGCCCGCCAGGCCCAGCCGGGCCCCAGCAAAGGCTCCTGGGCCCCCCTTGTCCTCACACGGTGGGTACTGCACTGCCCAGGAAAGGCTCCTGGGCCCCCCTTGTCCTCACACAGTGGGTACTGCACTGCCCAGGAAAGGCTCCTGGGCCCTGTGTGCACGCACAGTGGGTACTACACTGCCCCAGTGCCCCCAGAGGCTCCTGGGCCCTGTGTGCACACACAGTGGGTACTGCACTGCCCCAGCAAAGGCTCCTGGGCCCCCCTTGTCCTCACACGGTGGGTACTGCACTGCCCAGCAAAGGCTCCTGGGCCCTGTGTGCACGCACAGTGGGTACTGCACTGCCCCGAGAGGCTCCTGGGCCCTGTGTGCACACACGGTGGGTACTGCACTGCCCAGGAAAGGCTCCTGGGCCCTGTGTGCACGCACAGTGGGTACTGCACTGCCCCGAGAGGCTCCTGGGCCCTGTGTGCACACACGGTGGGTACTGCACTGCCCAGGAAAGGCTCCTGGGCCCTGTGTGCACACACAGTGGGTACTGCACTGCCCAGGAAAGGCTCCTGGGCCCTGTGTGCACGCACAGTGGGTACTGCACTGCCCAGGAAAGGCTCCTGGGCCCTGTGTGCACACACAGTGGGTACTGCACTGCCCCAGCAAAGGCTCCTGGGCCCTGTGTGCACGCACAGTGGGTACTGCACTGCCCCAGTGCCCCAAGAGCTGCCTCAGCCCAGTTCTGCTGCAGCGGGTCTGTAGGATCCTGGTTCACCCCAGTCATCTCTCAGAATACAGCCCCGTGGCAGTTCCTACTCCTGGCAGCTCCAAGATAGAAACTGTAATTATCACATTTGTAATTCGGGAGCACAATATGAAAACTTCTGTTTAAATGCAGCCTGTTTTTAAATTATGAAGTGAACATGTGAACACAGTGATGGTGCTTGGAATGGCTTCTTATTAACCTCATTTTAACTGCTCAAATGCCTTGAGAATTCCCTTTGTAGCAATTTTCCAGAGAACTTAGTTCAGGTAAGAGTCAGAATCAAAATTTGGAATGCTGTAATTAGTAAGATTGTTTGGGATTTCATGAAAAATGTAAATCTATTCAAACATACGAGGCAAGAGTTTTGATTTAGGAAATCTGCTTCTTTTCATCATTAGTTCATTCCTCATGTCTTCCCTCTCAAAAACTTGTATATCGTTATTTCCCAGGCTGCCGCCTGACTGTCCTCTGTGTGAGAACCTCGCTATTAGAAGAGCTTTGCCAGGTTTGGGATGTCCAAGACATTCATTTGTGCGTTGTTTTCTGCCCTGTCCTCCAGCTGAATTGCAGGCTGGTGCCCAGCAGAAGGAGGCTCCGCAGAGCCTGGAGCCCAAGCGCCCTCCGCCCCCTCGGCCCGTGGCTCCTCCTGCCCGCCCGGCTCCTCCGCAGCGCCCGCCCCCGCCCTCAGGTAACCGGCGCCTGATTTTGCTGCCCACGGGCTGCCCGCGGGGTGCCCCGTTGCTGCCCGCGGGGTGCCCCGTTGCTGCCCGCGGGGTGCCCCGTTGCTGCCCGCGGGGTGCCCCGTTGCTGCCCGCGGGGTGCCCCGTTGCTGCCCGCGGGGTGCCTGCTGGGTGCCCATTGCTGCCCACGGGGTGCCCCATTGCTGCCCACTGCCCGTCGGGCTCCTCCGCAGCGCCTGCCTCCCCCTCGGGTACCGGGGCCCTTCCCAGCCGCTCGGGAGCATTGATTCGCTTTCCAGTCTGTGAGAGGGACTTGAAAGTGCAAACCCAAACTGCGCGTTGCACTTTGGGCTCGCTGGTTTTTTTTTAGTTGAAATGTTTAGTTGGCACATTTAAAAGCAGTGGGAAATAACAGCATTTTACCATTTAAATATTATTAGTGAATGAGTTTATAGTTTTCAGAGTTTTAAAAATGTGAAATTTTACAGCAATGTTTACTCAACATTTTCATTTTTTATAGCATCTATTTTAAAGTAAAATAGAAGTAGACTTGTGCATTCATTGGTTCATTGCTATTCCTTTAATTTTGGCATCAGTATATATGTGTTGTATCATGTCCAGGTTTTTAATGTGGAGTTCATTTGGATCACCTGACAATGTGAACAATTGAGCACTAAGAGAAGCTGGATGTTCAGAAGCATTTGGGCTACATAGTTAATAACAAAGTGACCCTTGTGATTTTTAACTTTCTCATTCTTTTTCTTCCCTCCTACTACACTGACATTTTTCATTACTGCTGCATTCATTTCTTAAATACTGTCAGGCGGTAGGAGTCCTGCACCTGCTAGAAAAGAATTTGGAGGTAATGATTTTAATTGTTTTTGAATATGACTGCATAGCAAAACTGCTGTGGGGATCTGTTGTGACAATAGTTTAACATGATGATTTCCAAAGGTGTAAAAATGGGCAATTCTCAAGGTTTCAGATCTGGATAATTCATTCATTGATTTCTTTCTTCCCCCTGTGAATGATGTTTCACTTTCTGGTGAAGTAGTATTTCTCCAGAAGTTGGTATTTTAAAGTCAGAGATTAGGGTTGTTCCAGATTTTTATTACTTTGTCCTGGGTGAGCACATCCAGCTAACTTTCCTGTCAAGTGCTTCTCAAAGTAGGCTTTGTCCTCCTCTGGCCCACATTTTGCTGTCCTGCTTGGACTTAAATCAGCTCATCAATACGTGAGAGAGGGTGAGAATTGCTAGTGGCACTTCCAGGCACTGCCCCTACCTGGGTAGCAAAGAGGCATTTTTGACAAAATGCTTGGAAAGTTTTGAGTAATCTCAGGAAATACACAAACTATTTTAAATAGTCTGTAACTGCCAGCTAACTTTGGTGTCAGGCAAAAATGTCCTTGGCTCTTAGATACTGGTGAGACAAGGAAGGTTTCATGCCTGACATGGAATGTTTCAGCTGAGTTAAAATGCAGAAGCTCTAGGAAGCAGTTGATAGACCACATTGAACATGGGTGAGATTTAATTCCTTGTTCTCCAGTCCTGTGTAGTGTTCTGTGCACTGACACAGTCCTGTTTGCCTGCTTTGTCTCAATTGTGCAAAGACTAGTCAGTTGTCTTCTTTTATCATCTTTCCCGACATAGCTTTCTGTGGAGTTGTAACTTGCATAAAATATGCTTTTTATGCAATCATTTGAGACTGTAGAATATTTTTTATATGTTATTCCAACCAAAAGCTCTTCACTTTTTTCTGCTCTCCATTTTCCACTCATGGTGTACATGTGTAAGCATAAACACTGCTTTTCACAGGTATCTGAGCTCAGCTCCAAGCAAGCAAGTTAGCACAGGGCTGGGACCAAAATCAATGTCCTTATGGGTGACTTTAGTGGGGAAAGGACACCTGTTTCTGTTCCCTAGGAGGAAGGCTCTGAAAGCTCTGTGGAAATATCCCTATGTAGTGTGTAAGTGGATCAGACTTTGGATTTAGACTTCCACAGCACATGCTAAGAGACATGGATCATATTTTTAAAATGTTGTGCCTTTTAAATATTTTTTTCCTCACATGTTTTGACCTTTTCTCCCCCAAGTGCTTCAGTCCCTTCTAATGGCTCAGTATGCATTGAAGATGAGACAAGGCTTTGGGCATCTAAGTGTTTTAGTTTGGTCGTATTTTATATCAGAAGTAGCTCACATTTCAGGTGAACAAGGCTCTGCACTCATTGCAGGGCTTTACTAAGTGTAGACCATTGTATGCTAATAAAAAAAAAATCACTGAGGATTCTACAAGTTCCAGTTGTTTATAGTTAAAAATTAAAATGTTGCCCTCTGTTTACCCAGTATTTTTTTAATACATCACAGGTTAAATTTTCAGAGAATGTTAAAAACTATAAAGTCGGCTAATTGTCAATTGAAGTTAATAAATAACATCTGTGGGATTTTTTCCTTTAATACTAGTAGTCAGAGTTTTCCTGATTGGTTCAGCCAAGGCTTCTATCATTGGTTTAAACTGTTTTTCATTGTCCCTAAGATTGCAATATTCCCATGCTGCCCTTTGTGGTGGCATTATCAGAGCACAATAATTTTGCTTTCTCACTATGGAAGAGAACTGTGAGTAAATTAAATGTCAGGTATTTACCTCTGTGCCGTTTCTCTCCCTGGCAGTGAAGTTGGTTCCCTTGCCCAGTCCTCATGCCCGAGATCTTGTTCCCTCTATCTGGTGCACCGATGTAGGAACGTGTGTCCGTGTCCCCCTGCTGCTGGAAGGAGCTGCCTTTGTCCTCCTCCTGCACAGGACCAGAGCAGAGGGATGTTGTCAGGAAGTGCCCTGCTTCTGTGCAGCCTCACTGCTGCTCCTCTCGCAGAGTTATTCATGGTCAGAACTTGTGATGGGACCTGGCAGAGCCTGGCTCTCGGCCAGAGCAGATAACACGTGCTAGGGTTAACATCTTTGAAAGAGACCTTCAGCCAAAGCACAGATCCAGCGTCTCTGGAGCCAGTCCCACTTCAGCCCCAAGTGCAGCCTTCACTCTGCCCACCGTGTGACTCACAGAGCTCACAGATCACAGGGAGCTCCTGGGCACATCTCACACATGCTGAGACAGCAGCAGGCTGTGTCACAGCCAGGGGATTTAGCAGCAGGCTGTGTCACAGCCAGGGGATTTAGCAGGAAGCTGTGTCACAGCCAGGGGATTTAGCAGCAGGCTGTGTCACAGCTACGGGATACCTTCAGTATTTCCATCATGGCAATGTCCTGCTGTGTTTTTGCCCTACAGTTTTAGGAACCTAGTGCATGCTCGATGATATTGCAGAAATAAAGTAATTCAGCATGGTTATGCATGATTGAAAAATCCTTCTCTCAATCTGAGCTGTTAAACCAGTGGGTCCAGCTGTCCCAAGTCCACTGTGCTGTGTAGAGGCAGCTCAGTAATCCAGTTCTTCAGGATACAATCCATGATATGAGGTGGGAAGTACTGCTTTATCACATCTCCTATTCAGATGTACCATGGCACAAACAGACTGCTCAGTGCTCTGAATGACAGGGATCAGGCTTGGTTTTGCAGGGTGACAGTGTTGTGCTCATTTATTCCCCAGTGTTTGAGCACAGCTCTGTGCTCTGCTCCTGAGAGCTTCAAGACTGGCATGTCAGATCACACTGGGTAGCCGAACGTTTGTGGAGAGTGAGCGTTCTGCAGGAATGAAATTCACTTTCAGCTGTAATGTAAAATTGAAATAAGAGATGTTACTGAACATGATTGTACTTGATGGTTTGTAATTCACACCAGTCTGGTTCCCCACACTGTTACAAAGTTATTTCCTACAGGTGACTGTAATGTATCTAGACCAGAGATAAATTGTGTAAAGCTGTCTTGTGGCAGTGTTCTTTCTGCTTTTTCTTTCTCAATCTACTGCTTTTCTTATGCTATGTACAGCTTCTCTTCTTTTTCTGAAAAGGTCTTGGAGCTCCTCCCAGTCCTGGGGTAGCTAGGAGAGAAGTAGAAGGTAACATAACAATTTTTGTATTCTAGAAATGGATTTCTGATTTAACATCTGAGTAATATTATTGCTCTTGTGACAGTAAAGGTGGTTTCATTAATGCATTTATCATGTAGGATCTTTCTTCTTTTATTTAGCACAGCCTTCACCCAGCCAGGTTGCTTCCTGGCTTTCAGTGGTGGTGGGAATTTATGAAAAGAAGGCATTTATGAAAAGCTAAGTGAAAACTCAGAGCCCTAATCAAGAACACTTTTAACCTGACCCTGAGAGGAAGCTGTAGCTGGCTGGTCATGAGAGTCACCATTGCACCTGAAACTAAATCAGGAAAACTGCTTCCATTTATGAAAACTAAGTGAAACCTCAGAGAGCTCTAATCGAGAATGCCTTCAAGGCTGACCCTGAGAGGAAGCTGCAGCTGGCTGGTCATCAGAGTGACCCTTGCACCTGCAAGTAAATCAGGAACGTAGGGAGCCTGATGTTTCATGAAGGACTATGTATGTTTGTGTATTCTGGGGAGAGACACTTCCATTTAAACAATTTGGTCTATAATTGAATATTTTGCCTCTTCTGCAGAGCACAATGCAGGTGTTTTGATTCTGATGGCCAGCTGTGTGTAACACACAGTTCTGAGGAGCATTTCTCCTGCCCCTTTCTGCTTGGAGTACGTGGGATTACTGCTGGATGGGTCCTGCCTTAGCCATGGCAGCAGAGTCATGGGCTGGGGTTTCTTCCTTGTTTCTCAGGAATGTGCCCTTCACAGCAGATGGCAATGCAAGTCCTGATAGAGGCACTGGCAGGGTTTCCTCCTGGGTGCTACAGTTCATTTTGGCTGCATTGCTGGTTCATTTGTCTGAATTGGCAAAACTACTCTATGTGTAGAATATTTGAGGTCAGAAGGCACCTTTATTTATCCCATAATAATATTATAAATTTAATAATAAGTTAATATATTTATATAGATATATATAATAAATAATATTATAAATGTATGGGATAAATCCAATTTATTTAAATATTTAAATCCACCCCAGCTTCCTGCTCCAAGGAGGGTGCATTGGCAGCAGGTTGCTCAGGGTGGGAGCTGCTTCACTGAGAACAGCCCCAGATACCCCTTCTGACTGGTTCCAGGGCAGGCTGTTGGCTGGAGGCTGATTTCATGTACTGTGTGATGCACCACAGAGTTCCACTTACTGGCATGGTGACTGTGCCTTCCTGGGAAATAAGCAGCAGAAACTCGAGCCAGAATCCTAAACCTCCCTGCCTGTCAGAAGTTGTGTCCTTGTCTGAACTAACGGGATTTTTGTCACCTCTTGCCCTGCCCAGTTTGAGTGTGGCATCTGAAGGCTGCCATCAGTGTGGCCATAGGGGCTCTGACACATTGATCCCACAAACACAGAGTGGGGTCAGGAACTGTCAGAGCAGTTCTTTGTGCTAAGCCCTGCTGGTAGAACATCTACAGAATATACCAGAAAACAATACAGCTTCCATCCAACTTGACTGAGAACACAGAGGACCTGTACAAATGGGTGTCTTTAGCTTGCACCAAATAGGATGTGATTTAAATAATCTGTAATAAAAAGGGTCAGATTACTTCATGTGTGCCATGGGGTAGGAGTGTGTTAGTGACAGCTGGTGGATAGGCAATAGATTTTTAAACAGTCACTGCTATCTCCTTGCTCCCATTCTCAGTAGCAGTAATGTAACATTGCCCTCTAATACCTGTTTGTGGCTTATCTAACACAGATAATCTGTTTGTTTTCCATGCTGCAAAGCACAAAAAAGCCCTGGAACACAAAGAAAAGATACCTTAGGTAATAGACACATGCTTTGTACTAACTATAATACAGACAGAAGCTGCTTTTGCAGTGAGTGCTGTCAGTAACCTGTGCTCTCTGTTCCAGCTCGGAGTCAGCCTCCACCCTCGGCGGGTACCGCCAGACCGGTAGGTGCTGTTTGAGATCATTCTCCTGCTCGGTGTCTGCTCTTTGTTACATCACGGTTTCTGGTAGTACAACAGGTGTCAGAAATCTACACAGTTCACTGGTCATTTACAGTTTGTGTGAGTTAATGATCTCAACAATTTTTGTCCATGGACTGAAAACACTGCGGGGTGTGGGGGAACCAGCCTGTGTGTTCAGACTGGATGGGACTGGAGTGTTTTGCACTCTGCAATCACACAATAGGCTCCCAATACACATTTTACATCTCCTTCCAAATAACTGCAAGGTTACTCTTTTTATTCTATGTCCTTCCTGATTTGGTGGGATAAAATGCATTATCCTCTGGACTGGAACATAAATGGTGCCAGCAGTTAATTGCTTACAGGCCATTAATGGATGACTGTGCAATTGAGATCTTCTGATGTACCTTGTTTTAAGGACTAATTTTCATAAGGGTTTTCATGTAAAATGGAACATTCAACTGTTTCAGCAGATATTAGTGCTGTGTTTCATTCCTTTATTTGTGGAGCTGAACTGAGGGAAGGGAATGAGGGGATTTATGGGCATTCAGCTGCTTCCCTCCACGCAGGAAATCAAGAGATGAAATATATCTGCCTAGGTTATTCTTAACAGCACCAAGTAGGAGCCTTATGGGGGGGAGAGGAAAGTGTTTTAATAGCTACAGGTCTTCTGAAAACATTGCTGAGTAATGGCATTGTCTGTTGAGAATTCTTTGCCTGTGCAGCATATTCCACTATTGCAACTGCTGAAAACTGCTGTGCAAAGTCTCCCTTGAAGCAAATTCTACAGATGCATTTTTCTCGTAGAGACTGATTCTCACAGTGAACAATTCATTATCTTGGCTTTTTTTTTATTATTCTGGAAATGTAAAATGGCCTCTTCTAAAATTTGGATAAAGAAAAAGTGGAATATATAGGAAAGAATGTCTTCATTTTTCACTGTGTGTTTGCCTTTGTCTCAGGTGATTTTTGGATTTCATCTCAAGGATTTCAGGACCAGGGACAGTAGCTACAGTGGGTGCTGCTTCCCACTGAGGCATCCTGGGAGCTGGCTTACTCTTTCTTTCTTTTCTGTTCCTTTTTGATAGATTTTTATTTTTAAAAAATACATTTTGATGTATAATCCAGTTATCCTCCTGCCTACTATCAGCATATTAAAAGAAATAACAAAATGCATCTTGGCAATCTCAGATCAGATGGGAGATTCAGGAATTCAGACTGGAATTTGAGGTCAGGTGGCTGAAGGAGTTCAGAACGTTTGTAAATGGAGCCAGCCAAGCATAAGGAATCACATGATACACAGAGCCAGGGATATAGCTAGTAAAACAAAGATCAGGAATGGTGCTATTTTTTATAGTGTTTGCTTGTTTCTAATTAATTTTTGTGTACAGTTGTGCAATGGAGTTTGCTCTGAAAATCATTCTAGAATGTCCTCTGGTACACAACATTTTACAGGAAACAAATCTTACAAACTTGTCTCACAATCCTTCCTGTCTCACAGTCCTTTTCCCTTGATCTCTGGCATCTTTATCCCAGGGCCTTTTATTCAGCTTTCACTGTGTTGTAATTTACTCTGTTTTAATTGTAATCTGGAATAGCTCCTGTGTCTCTTCAAATACTGATGTAGGCTTGGAAATTCACATTCCTAGCATATTCACTTCTATTCCATCAGCCTCAGGAAGAGTTCAGCCTTCAGATGACACAGAATGAGTTTCATTAATATTGTTTGATGAGAAACAGACTTCCAAATAAAGTAGTTGCTGTTGTTGATTTTGTTGCTCAAAATTTGTGGACTTAGGTAAATTATCTTAATTAAAACTAGCAAAATAATAACTGTTTCTAGCATTGTTGCACAGGTAAATATTAATATAAAGTTAAAAAGCATTGTAAAAATGCTTTGCTTTGAATTGAACCATCATCATTTTGAAAATATATTCTGTGTTCTTGCATGTGCACAAATAACCAGTTGAGCAGCTGTTATCAGAGAATTTGTTTTCACAGAATCCTGATTACTCTGAATCATGTAGCGGCAGATGACTGCAGCTCCAAAGCTGAACTAAAATGCTTTC
The DNA here is from genome assembly GCA_039654755.1 of Calcarius lapponicus. Classification (NCBI taxonomy): domain Eukaryota; kingdom Metazoa; phylum Chordata; class Aves; order Passeriformes; family Fringillidae; genus Calcarius; species Calcarius lapponicus. The sequence goes on along the minus strand of CM077462.1, from coordinate 86,790,786 downwards.
TGTTTCCCACCTTTGCTGTCAGACTGTTCCTCCCCGGGCTGGAGTGATCAGTGTCCCACAGAGCCACATCCGTCCCTCGGGGGCACGAGCAGCGCCTGAGGCTCAGCCCAAGGCAGCGGAAGCACCACGGGGTGAGTGTCCCTCACAAGGGAAATACAAATGCCACTCTTCAGGCAGGGGCTACAGGCTGTGCTTTCAATGCTGTGCTTTCAGCAGATGTCTTCACATTTCACGGGCAGTGAAGATCCTTGGGTGTAATAGCATTTGGCAGTTTTTGTGTTAGGCACCCACAAGGATTACTTCTTGGATGCTGGTCTCAAGATCATGTGGGATCTTGACCCATAGATTTTGTGCTATCGGGGAAACTGTGCAAAGATTGCAGGGTTTGGTCTGAGCTCCCTGCTGTGTCACAGTCTGGCTGTTGATCACCAGATGCTCTATGCATTGCTAGTTCTGTAATCATAAGATTTGGAATAGCATTTATGTCTGGCTCTCAAAGCAACTTCCTAACTTACAGTTAAAAACCCCTTTATCTTGTACGTATAAAAATACACGTCATTGTAATAGTGACTTCCAAAATACTGTTCAGTAGAGCTGAAGTACATTTTGGAGTGGTTTGTGTAAAATCACAGCATGGTTTGTGTTGGAAGGGACCTTGGAGATTAATCCCAAGCCCCTGCCTATGGGCAGGGCCACCTTCCACCAAGCCCCATCCACCCCAGCCTTGGGCACTACCAGGATCCAGGGGCAGCCACAGCTGCTCTGGGCACCTGTGCCAGGGCCTGCCCACCCTCCCAGGAAAGAATTCCTTCCTGGTATCCCATCTAACCCTGCCTCTGTCAGCTTGAACTTAAGGAGCAATTTTTTATGGAGATCTGCTGAGTTTTTTGATCGTTTGCAGTCCTGTTGCCATGAACAGCTGCTGTTCTCACAGCCCCTTCTCTGCAGTTCTCTCTGGTGCTTCCCCTTAAGATTTCTTACAATTCCTTACAATTAATGCGAATCCTCAGCATTCCTTACAATTCCTCGCCATGAAAATCACTGCCAATGTCCTTGCAGGCTCAGCACTGCTTCCTGAACCCCTGAAGCCTCAGGCTGCCGGCCCTGGCCAGCCCAGCGCTGCTGTGCTGAGGATGCAGGAGCCCCTGGTGCCCGTGGCAGCCCATCCCGCTCAGGCCGGTGCCCCGCAGAGCCTGGAGCCGCCGCAGCCGCCGCCCCGCAGCCGCTCCTCTCACAGTTTGCCTTCTGAGCCTGCTCCCCTCCCAGCAGCAAGTGAGTACAGCCCCCTGCAGGCACCTGCTTTCACGGTGTGCATTAACACAGCTGGGACCGGGTGCTGCAGGCTTCCGAGGAACCCTGACAGCGAGCACAGAAACAGAAACACGGGTCCAGAGATCGGATTCAATGGTCCTGGGGCTCAAGGAGAGTAATGATTGCTTGTGCATTGTCCTTGAATAACTAACCTGTTAAATACTAAACAGTGAACTTAGGGTTTCTTAGGATGGCCTTGCAGTTTATGGACAGCTCAGTGTTAAAATGATGTTGTCATTTGGCAGCTGTGTATGGAAAAGCACTCTATCTAGGAGATGTGATTTGATAATGATCTGTGCATGACATGCTGTACAGTAAGGCAGCACAGGTTTGAAATAGTTACTGCACGATGTGCTGCTTGATGTTGGTGATCATTCATTGAAGGGAGATGATACTGATCAATAAGTTAATCAATCTGATCAATAAACACTTAAGAGAAATAGAATTCTCCCCTTTCCCCAGTGTCAGTTAGAATACAGAAACCTATCCACATAATGTGGAAATTCCATACAGTACCATTAACAGTCTGTTCTCTGGGATCATTTAGACTGTTATGATACAGAACCACCAACTTTTTCTAGGAAAAGCCATAGTTTCTTACCACTTAAAAATGCAGAAGCAGGTTTTCAGTGCTGCTCAGGTTTTTTCTTACGCCTGTGTCTGAAGCCCTTTTTTGCTACAACAGTTAATTCCTACGTTGTACCACAGTGAAGCTGCCAAATTCAGTCCTCAGTCAGCTGATTTTTGAATTCAAACTGAAAAAAATCTTTAAATGCTTTTCCTTTCTCTCTCCTGAACCTCTTTCTTTGCCTGTGAACTGCCTTTCATTTTGGAAGCTTAGACCAGAAAGTGCAGTTTTCTGAGGAAAGGTCTTTAAACAAGTGCAAGGTCTTTTGAGAGGCAGTGAATTCCAAGCCATCCTTGTATGCAAATCTTGATTATGATATTGGAGAAATGAAATCTGTCCTTACAAAAATAATCACTGGTACAGTGTGAATATTCAGAGCTCTATACAATCCATACAGTGAAAAAGAGAATTAGTTCCTGTAAACAGAGCTTCTTTATTGCAAAGAAGGCAGATTCTAGATTTCCACAGAGGGAGAGGCGTTATGGCTTTTTTCAGCTTGCACTGAAACTGAACTGTTACTATAGATGAGGGATAATACCAACACAGTTCCCAGAATGAGAGCTGTGGGGCTTTTCCTGGTCATAGATGACTGGAATTAGACCATCCATGCTCCGATGGTTATAATTCATCTCCAAAAAGTAGCACAGCCAGCTGCACAATGGCTGTCTGTATCGGAATACCATTAGAATGGACTTGAGTAGGTTTTTTTATTATGACTCTTTATGGTTGAGCTTACAGTAGAAGACAACAGAAGTGGAAAATTTAGTGTAGTGTGTAGTGAACACTTGTGGTTTGTATTCACAGCTCAAAAAAACAGCTTTGTGAAAACTTCTGGAAATATTTTTAACATGTGGTTGCTTTGTTACTTGGATTTTCCTGCTAATTTTCCTTGCTCTGATCTCTGTTTCTCTTTCACAAGCAGGAGCAACCGTCAGGGTAACAGGTACCTAACTATTTCCAGTCTTGTATGTGCTCCATCCATTCGAGCAGAGAGATGTATGAATGGTGTTTTCATACATCTGCAGCCCCATCCCGTCCAACACCACCTGTCTGCATCCATGGGTTGCTGCCATACCATAGTGTGCTGTTCCTTCAGAGTGCATTTAAAACGACACTGCTTGTACTGGGGCCAGAGAGCTACTCTGTGTCATCATCTTTCTATGGAACAGTGGGACCTTGGCCTGCATTGCTGGGGCACTGCTGAGCCTCCTGATCTCAGTCTGTTGGGGGAAAGACAGATCAGTGTTGGCAATAAATGTTCTCTTTAATGCAAATAAATCCTGATGCTACTGCACTGCCAAATTCTTCTTCAAAAGGAACCCCATATATGACATTTCTCAAGGAACAGAGAATTTGCTGTGACCCAAAGTAAAACAAACTGTTACAATTTTAAAAACACTTGGTTCCAGAATTACTCAAATTAAGTTTTTACTTAGAACAAGGAGCAATTTGGATTCGTAGTTTCTTCGGGATATTGTACTTCCAAATGACCCCAGGACTTAACCAGCTGGTGCCAGGCTGTGTTAGATTTCTATTCCTTCTACAGTTGAGTTTTTCACATTTTTCCCTAAGTTACTCAGTGCCTTTGTTTTAATATTATTCTGCACAAAAACCTTCAACAATAGACAGTCAGTTCAATTGTTTTGGTATATTAAATCTATCTGTTAATTTATCATAAAATCTTTTTGTGGCATTTGAATTCTTAGAAGCTGTTTTAACTTAAGCTTAACTCATTTGATAAGGGGAAGCTCCAAACTCTGTTCTGTCAGTGTGCATGCTGAACAAAGTAGATACTCCACCTTTTTGGACAGCTTGTACGAGGTAAAAAATATTTTGCATTGTTGCTGGAAGCAGTGTCTAAAACCAGGAATATTTTGGTTTTAAAGGCTGAGAAATTCTATGGAGAAAAACTGTCTTCTCCAAGGATAACTGGTTGTTTTAATTAGTGATTGTCCCTTTTCATGCCAAGAAGGAATGCTTACGGATGCCTGCCCACATAGCAATGTCTGACTGCATTTACTGATAACACTAATGTTTGCTTTCATTGTGGGGCTTTCATGCTGCCTGTAACATCAGTATGGTAAACTCCCAGACAATGTAACCTGGAGCTTTTCCTTTCATCCTCGTGCTGGGCTGTCCCCTGCTTAGAGTACAGTATCCCTTGCTTAGAATACATTTCCCAAACGTTTCCCCATGCCAAGCTCCCTTAGTGTTTGTTGCTGGGATTGGGACCTGCAGGAAGTAGGTTCCAGCTGCATTCACCACTGAGCGGGGGGGAGTGCTTTTCTTTAGTCGGGGTTCAGGCTGTTGTTACAGCTCTAGTAAAACAGAACTGGGCTGCAGTTGGAGCTGAGGAGTGAGAGGGGGCAGTGGGAATGACCTGGAAGCAGCTGCATGATTCCTGAGCGTGTTGCTTCCTTTGCAGCAGAATCCCACCGGGACGTACGGCACTAACCCTGAACCCCAGCTCAGCAGTGACCCTTTTGAAGACCTGTCGTTCCAGCTGCTCGTGTCCAAGATGCAGACGTCTGTCCGAACATCACCCGCTCCAACCTCAGACCACAAGGAGTTGATACAGTTGCCTTCAGCAAGGCAAAGAAATGCGGAGAATTCGAATCCTGTAAATTGCATGTCAGCACCGCCTCCTGTTCCAGCCTTTCACTCATCCCAGGAACATCAGCGCAGCTCTCCAAATCCATTTCTTACTGGGCTGAACTGCTCAAATCCGTTCACAGAAAGAACTCCTAATGCTGGGAACCCATTTAGGACAGAGACACGGGAGTCCAGGATCCCCTCACAGGTTCTGGCAGGAGCTGCTGCTTCCCACCCGTTCCCTGTTCTGCCCCGCCCGGGCTGTGGCACCAGCAAGCCTGTGTTTCCTGCGGGTGCGGCTGGAAGCGCCTTTTGCCTGCGCAGTAAATCTCTCAAGGTGGAGAACGTGCAGCCCAGGGGGTGGGTGACGTTTGACGAGGACGAGAACTTCACCGCCAAGCTGAAGCCATCCGCCAGCGTTCCGGATTTCAGCCGGCTGGGCCCTGGGAAGCCGGCCGGGTGCGCGGCTCTGCTGGGAGCCGAGCACAAGGCTTTCCTCGCGCCAGACTTTCCCTTGGACGGGGACTGGAGTCCGAGTGCCGCCGACTGCTTCTGCGCGCTGCCAGCCGGAAAGCCGCCCGCCCCCCCCGGTGCCATCCAGGGCAGCCAGCAGCAGGGCCCCTGCAGATCCTGCCCTGGCACCCCAGGTGTCACCAAGCCATGGCTTTACTGACAGATAGGTGCTCAGAGATGCACAAGGTTGTATTTGTTCCATCATTGTATCCAGTAGAATAATTGGGCATTTGAGATTATTCTGTGTGCAATAATTAATTGTTAAATGCACTGAAACTTAACTCTGCTCGTAAACAGCCACTTCAGCTCGTGTATAAATTTTGAATGTGTATATATGGTAGAGCACAAAAAATGGTCTGGAGTTTATGAAAATCTCGGTGGAATAGTATTCGAATAGACAAAAAGAGAAGAAGGGTGAGCTACTGTCTCACTAAAACCTGTCAATCCTGGACACAGATTTTGCTTAGGGAGCTCTTTCATTTCTGTTCTCCTTTGTGGAATTCCACAAGAAGAGGCTCCCTGCTGGCAGCCTCCCCCTCCCTTTTGACTGTTTTGTTAGTTGATATTTATAAGTATTTACCAAAGAGCTGCCAAAGTTTATGGAGATTTGAATGTTGACAAGTATTGTTTAGAAGCTGTTTAATTTATAACAGAGGCTATGGGTATTTGTAGGGCTTGTATTTGAATTTGAGGCACAACAAAAATAGTTTACTTTCAAAATAGAAAGAAAACTTTGCATATTAATATATTCAATTAATCTCCTGTGTCAGTACATTTCAGTTGTTAGATCCTATTGTGACATACACTCACTAGCACTGATTCAGAATAATTGTTCCATATCATCCATTCATTCATTACTATTTTAACTCTACTTGTTTTTTTTCCACAAACTGGAAACAGCTGATACAGCAAGCTTTTCCTCAACCTCTGGAAAGAAGCCCCCTTGGCTTTTGAGACACAAAGCAGTATTTGCCAGTTACAGGCCATGTAGTGTTCCAGCCAGGGGGTGAAACAAGGCACTTGGATTGTATTTAGAGTAGTGAAATATCCCAGGGCAGCACGCTTCGGAAATCCTCAAACGCTCTCGCAACACGATCCATGAAATAATCCCCAAAATAATCCACCATTCCTTCGGACAGCCCTGGTTAGCCACGAGCTGCAGCCACCTAGAGGAGCGCTAGTGAGTTTTTATTGCGCTTTTTTCTGTTCGGGTCATTCCAGTTGTACACTTGGAACAGCAGTGGTACTACTTGTGCTTCGGTGTGTGAGTTCCTCGTTTCACGCTGTTGCTGCAGACATCCGTGTGGTTGATGTTTTGGTATATCCTCACGTTAGCAGACCAAATTCAGGGGGGAACTTTTGCTAGTGGGAGTCACGTGATAAAATATGTTGTCGAATATTTAATTGCAGTGATTAAAAACTATCTGTCTGAACTGTACCCGGCGTGCGGCTCCTCTGCGCTTTGCGGGACCATGGGGACCACAGGGAATGCTCCAAAATTTCAGGGTCCATATATATAATATATATATGTATAATACATGTGTGTATATGTATATATGTGAGCTGCAGTGGGGCCCTGCCGTGTGTTGATGGGAGCAATGAGCAACAGCAGGCACTCTGCAAACACGGAGGATGGAGGTGAGACCCACTCCCCACATGTTCCTGGACTCTTTCCATGGCTGTATCCCCCGGGACACCCAGGTATGCCTGAAATATTCCCGTCCTCATGGTCTGGGTGCTCATTCTCTCTCTGTGCCCCTGTGCTACCAAATCCTCCTAAACTGTCAGGATAAATAAAACGCTCTACAAGTGTCTTTTTAGTGTCAGCAGGTTAGGCATTCCTTTATTCTTGGCCAGGGGCTGTGTGGCTGACAGAATTCTGGCCTCCACACGGACACTGATACGGAGCTTTTTCACTTATTTAAACGTTTTTAGTAAACGAAGACATTGATGTTCATGGGTTCTAAATTACATCATTACCTTTAATTAATTAGTATTCTGTCATTTCTTGGTGATTGATTCTCACTTCTTATGCTAATTAGTGCATAATTTTGGTCTTTTTGTATCTTTCCCTTTAGTAGGGAATTTCCAGTGCATATACTGAGTTTTTATCTGGTATTTTCTGCATAGTGTCCTTGTGATCCATAAGTGCTGCGTTCTAGATGTCCAACCTCCCCAGTCCCTCTTTCTCTCCTGGGCTTTGTCCATTGGAAATATCAGAGTTAGTTTATCAAAACGGAACGTTTCAGGCCCTTTCCCAAGCTGTCCCCACAAAAGTAGCTTGTAACAACTTTGCTAAATACCACCTGAGTGTAATTTAAGAATAGTCCACTGCTTAGAACTGATATACATATAGGTGATTAATAATTAGAACAATTAATTTAAGAGGCAATTTTACTCTTTAAGTGCGATTAGTAAGACGTTCTGTCGCTCCCCACACGGAGCAGAGCGTGCGGGCCCTTTAAGCGGCTCCCGTGCCCTCACGGGAGGCCGGCAGTACCTCTACTTATAATTGATATAGATATAGCTGATGATTAATTAGTTAATTAGAATTAATTAGAACAATTAATTAGAACAATTAATTCAAGAGGTAATTAAGCTCCTTACCTGCAGTTAGTGAGACGTTCAGTCGTTCCCCACACGGGGCAGAGCGCCCGGGCCCTTTAAGCGGCTCCCGTGCCCTCACGGGGAGGCCGCAGTACCTCTGCTTATAATTGATATAAATATAGCTGATGGTTAATTACAACATTATAGTTGATATAAATATAGCTGATGGTTAATTACAACATTATAGTTGATATAAACATAGCTGATGATTAATTAGAACAATTCATTTAAGAGGTGATTAAACTGCTGACCTGCAGTTAGTGAGACGTTCGGCCGTTCCCCACACGGGGCAGGGCGCGCGGGCCCTTTAAGCGCTCCCCGTGCCCTCACGGAGAGGCCGGAAGGGGAAGCGGCGGCGGCACCGGCGGCGGCGCCGTTGCGGCGGGACCGGCGCCTCCCGAAGGATCCCGGCGGATCCCGAAGGATCCCGGTGCTACCGGCGGGGGCCCTCAGGGCCTCCCGGAGCGGCGGGCGCGGCCGGTGCCCGCGCTGCGTCCTTGCCGCCGGTAATCCAAGGACTCGGCTCCGTTGCTGAGGGCGGCCCGGGCCGGCCATGGTGCGGCTGCACGTCAAGCGCGGCGGCGAGAGCGAGTTTATGCTGGAGGCGCCGGGCAGCGCCCGCCCTGGCCGAGCTGGCGCCGCTGGTCGCCCGCATCCACAACGGGCGGCTGAAGGTGCAGCGCCTGTGCGCAGGTACCGCGGGGCCGCGGCGGGCGGGAGCGGCTCTGCTCCTGACGGGCTCGGTGCGAATTCCCGCCCTCCGTGTTCAGTGAGGGCACGGCAGAGCGCTGAAACCTCTCCCGCTGCGTGTGCCGGTAGCGGCTGCTTAAATCGGGGAATCGCGGAATGGTTTGGTTCGGTTTGGACCTCAAAGCTCTCGCAGGCTCAGCCCTCCCATGGCAGGGACACTCCCACTGTCTCAGGTGCTCTAAGCCCCAGTGCCCAGCCTGGCCTGGGGCACTGCCAGGGTTCTGGGACCAGCCACAGCTGCTCTGGGCCGGGACCCCAGCCCCCTCTCAGGGAAGCATTTCTCCTCAGTATCCCGTCAGCCCGGCCCTGTGGCGGTTTGAGCACGTCCCCCCCTTGCCCTGGTTACTCTGTCCAAAGTTGTACTTCAGGGCACTGTGAAGTGCTCCCTCCTGAAGAGCAGCTTCTGAGGCAGCTTTCAAAACCATTTCCGACCCCAGCGTGGGGCTGTGAGAGCAGAGATTGCTGTCAGGTGAGCCTGACCTGGGGCTGCAGCCCACCCACACCGGCTGTGCAACACCCACCGTGTTTGTGCGGTGTCTGAGGCCCGTACTGATGCTGCTCTGAAATCTAAAAAATATCTGACCAGAGAAATATCAAAATGAAAGCTTTATGGCCACTAAGTACCATGAGGGTTTGTATCCCTGCACATGTCATTTGTTACATTGTTTTATGGTTACGTAAAATGTATAAATTTCAACATAATTACACTATCCCTATCTATATATGTGTGTTTATATGCCTTGTTCTTTATTCCCTGAGTTTACCTGTTTGGAAACTAAAAGCTAGGGGCAAGTTTTGCCTGCATGTACATCATGTAGAAAGGCTTTTTGTATATGGACTAACGTAACAGAGACTTTCAATCTCGTTCTCTAAACACTCTAAAGAGATGGAGGAGCTGGCAGAGCATGGTGTTTCCTTACCTTACAACATGCAAGGACTGACAGATGAGCAGATGAAGAGCTGAAATTAAGGACGAGTGGGCAGAGAAGTGTGTCCCGAGCGGTGGAGCGTCTTCAGGAAGGATGAAATGGGGCGAAGAAAATGGATTTGGTAAGTCAAATGTCAACGCTTGTTTCTTTCCCTTCAGGCACAGACAATCCATAAAATTACAGGGAGCAACAAATCCCTGGTTCTGGAATGGGGTAGCGAAACTCGAATTCCACACACAGGAATTCTGTCTTGGGTCAGAATCTGAGGTAATGCTGATTAACAAGCCTAAAGAGCAGCATCTTTCTTCAGCACATAAACAATCACCAGGAGCAAGTTTGACTGTTCCAGTTCAGTTTACTCTCCCCATTTGTAATGTACACTTGAGAACTGGCTTTCCCCAGGGGCTCCAAGGTACATTAACAGGTTGTTTTCCTAATATTTCTCCCTTTTTCTCCTTGACTGGGGTTCAGATTCACCGAGCATGTTTTTGTGAGTGGGAGTTCAGCCTTGTGATATTGACCAAGTTAAAAATTCAAGTGTGTATATGTAAGCCAAGCCAAGTGCCATCAGATGATGCACCCAAGTGGGACATAGGCTGGGAATGAGTATGCTTCAGCTGGATTTTTGTTTTTGAGGACAGGCTTTTTATTGCAATTGAAATAGACAGCTGTGATACAAAATGTAGAGTGTATTTGTGAAACTGTCTTTGTTGTTAGATTGAGGTTTTGATTAGAAAAGAAAGCTGCAAGCTCTTTTGCCCAGTTAAGGCATGTCTGCCAGTGCAGCCCACCATAGTCCAGCAGGGAAGGAGCCTTGGATTGTTGTGCAGGGTATGGGCTTGTGGTTGTTGCTTTCTACGGAGGACCTTTGTCCCAAATGAAGTTCCAGATCATAGAACCATGGAATCACAGAACGGTTTGGGTTGGAAAGCACCTTAAAGCTCATCCACTTGCACTCCCCTGCCATGGGCAAGGACACCTTCCATGAGACCACACTGCTCCAAGCCCCATCCAGCCTGGCCTGGAACACTTCCAGGGATCCAGGGGCAAATGCCAGTCACACGTCCTTGGGAAAAGTCAGTTTGTTTGTCCCAAAAACAAATATTGAAAAATACTGCTTATTTCTTAAGTTAGTAGGAAATACAGGAGTGAACTGTATAACTCCTCCTTTATGATACAGTACTGTTCCATTTGCTCACAATGGAGTCTGCACAGGATGTCTGCTTGCTTTCTTTACAGTAAACATAGATTGTGAGATATCTCTATTACTTTTAGCTCCAAATGAAAAAATGCAGCAAGTTATAAAGAAGACAATAGAAGAAGCCAAGGCATTAATCTCTAAGGTAAGTTTCCTCAAGTGATGTGTGGGGCTTTCCTAATAAGTGCTGTGGAGCTGGGCGTCCTAAATCAAGTCAGACTTTTTTTGGTGCAAGGGCTGACAGTTGTTGAGAAATGCCATGAAGTGATGTGAATAGTCTAATAAAACCTGACATTTTGGTTAATGTTTTTCTGTAAGGCTTTTGGCAAGTGGTTCAACAGGTTAAGGAATCAGATACTAAACTCCAAGGGAATGCTGGCAGCTGAGCCCATGTGGAACAATTAAATCACATTCACTTTTATCCTTGCCATTTGCCACTGATGTGTTCTTTGGGAGAATGCTTGTCGTGCTTTCTGGTGAAAAATTAACTGCCTTCTGTGCTCTTCTTGGACTTAATGAAGTCTTTTGACTTTTATGTGTAATTAATTGAAAAATGTGTTCTAATCTCTTAGGTTATCACAGAATCACAGATGGTTTGGTTTGGAAGGGACCTTAAAGCTCATGCAGTGCCCCCCCAGTGCCACGGGCAGGGACACCTGCCACTAAAGCAGGCTGCTCAGAGCTCAGTGCAGCCTGGCATTCCAGGGAGCCAGGAGCAGGGCTCAGGCCTCGCACTCGTGCTCAGTCCTGCTGAGTGTGTGTGTTCAAAGACCAGCACAAGGTCTGCCCTGATGTGCTCTCAGGCGTTCAGATCCACACTGCCAAACCTGAGTGTGCTCTGTGTGGTGTTTCAGCTTTCATATGGCTTTGACACACAAATGTAGGAACATTTATGAATGGAGTTAGGGATAGTTTGGAAAGTGGTTTGTTTGGTTTGCCGCTTTATAATGACAAAATGGAAGAAACACACCTGTGTATTTGGGGTTGTACTGGCCAGGTAACCAGATCAAGAACGTCCACAAGGAGGCAACATTCCCTTAGCTTAGTACTTGAGAAACGGTTACATCTGCAGGGAAGACCTTTATTTCTTTTCTTCTCCTTTGTCCTTGCAGTAGGGTTTGGAATGATCTCATGTACTTGTTCTTACAGTTTTCTGCATGAGCTGTGCAGTTTGCCAAGCTTTGCACTTCTGCTCACATGTGCTCTATTTTTTTGTCAAGTTTTAAGCCCCTTCTCCATCCCTCACTTGAATTTTGCTGGCTTGAATCACGTTTGTGAGTCACAAGTGCTTGGAGCCCCGGCAGCCCTGTCTGGTATCTGTGCTCATACGTGTCCTGGTGTGAGTCCTGTGTTCCAGGGGCAGTTGTCTCCTCACAGTTTAGTGAAGATCTCCCCTTTTTGTTTTCTGCCCCACCCCACTAACCAGGCTAACCAGAGGGCTAAGGTGAGAGATGTAGTCCCAAGTTGGTATTCCAGTGAGGAAATTTGCGCTCCTAAAGTCTTTGTGCAGCCTGCTAGCTCTGCTCAGATGTCCCATCACTTCACCCCTAACTGGCCACTCTTCCTGCAGGTTTGCTTGTGTTGCCAGTGATCCCTGTGTGTGTTTCAGAAACAAGTTCAGGCCAGCGTGTGTGTTGGCATGGAGACGGTGAAGGAGGCCTTGGAGCAGCTCCGAGGGGCTGTCCTGATCGTGTATCCCATGGGACTGCCTCCACATGATCCCATCAGGATGGAGTTTGAGGATAAAGAAGACTTGTCAGGAACTCATGTACGCAGTAATGTATTCCCACTTCATGTAGTCCTGGGCTAAACATGGCCTGTGCTGTTCTTCATCTTAGCAGTGAAAGTTGTTTTCATCTCCAACATGGAGAATTTGTGTCCCAAAGCATTTATATTAGATCAAGATTGAATGGAATATAAATAAAAATGCCATAGATGAATATGAGGAGAAACATATAGGAGTGTAAAATTACACTTCATGTTAGGAATTCCAGAAAGATTTTTTTTCCCCCAAAAAAGTCTGGTTAAAAAAAACCAAAAAACCCAAACCAAGAAGGAACCCCCTCCAACTCTTCACCTTGTTTATTTTGTCACAGGCTGGAACTGAAGTTATAAAAGAATCAGAAGCACAGTTGTGGTGGGCAGGAAAGCAGTTAGAAGAAACAAAGTTGCTCTCTGACTATGTAGGCAAAAATGAGAAAACAACCATCATTGTCAAGATCCAGAAAGTGAGTATGGCTGGGAGGTTGCTCTACAAGTTCCTCATCCTTGGCTGTCTGTTCTTTCTTGGTTCTCTGTGGAAGAGAACTATCCATAGGAGTATAAAATGGATTAGATTATTTCCAGCTTGTGCATCTGTTTTAAGGTTTAAATGGATGATACTCCATATGGAGTTTTTCTTCAGTAACTCTTTAGTCCGTCAGTTACATACTGCAGTTGCTGTTTCTTGCTGCATGGTGTTTTTGTGAAGTACAACAAGGAGGTATTTAAAGAATAGAGGGAATACAAACTGGGAAGTTGTATGGCAAATCTTGCCACCTGCAGTGGGTTCTGTGGTGCATCCTTGAGAGGTAAGTCAGGTGAGTTAGGTGATTTCAGTGATTTATTTAGACCAGATTTGCTTTCTGTTTCCCCTCAGGGTCACTGGGAAATGGTGTGGCATCTCAGTGGCCCCTGAAGTGTAGCCCCTCAGGAATGCTGTCTGTTTATTACTTGAAGGACTTGCTCAAAGAGCAAACTGGCTCAGACCCTGTTTGTTCTCGAGAGTATCCACCATCTCCGTGCACAGCAAGATGCTGTGCTTGCACTTGCTGACAGCACGTGTTTTCTGCTTTGTCCATCATTTCTTCCAGGGCACAGTGGCCTGGATAAGAAATTTCCTTTTATGTCTAGTGGTTTGTAACTCCCTTACTTCCCTGCTTTACTGAATCCTATGCCATGCTGTGTCTGTATTGGTAGGGGAGCTAAAGAAATATGTAGAGTGACCTTAAAACAGTTTTATTATATCTTGTAAAGTGGAAATTTATGTAAAATAGACTTAATCCTGTTTGCATCTTCCACTGATGTCCGCAGAATTGACAGCATGATTCGGACAGAGATGAAAAAATAGCCCTTGCTTCCCTGTGAGGGTGCTGAGGCCCTGGCACAGGTGCCCAGAGAAGCTGTGGCTGCCTCATCCCTGGAAGTGTCCAAGGCCAGGCTGGATGGGGCTTGGAGCAGCTAGGGGAAAGTGTCCCTGCCCATGGCAGGGGGGTGGGAATTAAATGATCCTCAAGGTCCCTTCCAACCCAAAGCATTCTGTGATTGTGTGAATGCAGCCACAGTTTCTCAGCATTTATTTTCCTGTGCTGAGGGACCTTATTAAATCCAGTTGTCTATTTATGATGTCTCTGTGTAGCAGCTTCTCCTTTGTATGACAAATGCCATCAGCTACAGTTTGCCTTGCAGAAAGGACAGGGAGCGCCGGGGCGGGAGCCCGTGATCAGCCATGAGGAGCAGAAGGAGATGATGCTGTACTACTACAGGAGGCAGGAGGAGCTGAAGGTGGGTGCTCCTTTGGTGCTGGGCTGCTCTGACAGGACAGAGCTCAGGCTGCCTCCCTCACTGCCTCCCTCCCATCTCTGCCACAGAAACTGGAGGAGGAGGACGACGACTCCTTTCTCGATGCTGAGTGGGCAGACAACCATGCTCTGAAAAGGCAATTTCACGGTGTCAAAGACATCAAATGGGGTCCAAGATGAAGCTCTGCAAAGCCCTCCTTAAGCTGCTCGGTTGATGCTCTTGTTTGCAGCAAGGAGTTGTGTTGTGTGGTAGGTTCTTCTGACAGCAGCTGAACCTGTCACTTGTGTGGCCTTAGATGTTCAATAAATGTTCCTCTTTCTCTGTGACTGCAGCAGCACTTTCCTCTGCAAAGAAATGAACAGGTTCTCTTGATGATTGGTATTTTATTAGAAACTTGTAATTTGGATATGGAAATGTCAATCTGTTTCATAGGTAAGAGATGTAGTAAAGGTGCACTGGAATGTTTGGTGTTGTTCAGAGTGCTCTTTATACTCTCTTCTCACTCCTGCATTGCTGTTAGGTAGTGTGCTCTGGAGAAGGTCATTTATTTCATAGGAAATCAGTTTCCCCTGGCAATGCAGGGAGAATTAAGGGTTTTTATGTGCTTCATTTCAACATAGCTATTTCCAAACTGTCATTTTGAAATGAGTTAACCTCTTAAGAATTCTTTAAAGGAAATGTTTTTATATAAACACTAGTGACATCCTCGTGCTTCATTTTCATTCTTCGGGTTTAGTTTTTCTTGCTGGTATATAGAGGTTGGCAGTAATTTGTGTACAAAAATAAGCATCATTTGCAGGTAGATTGGATAAACCCAAGTTTAATAGGACCAGATCTTTTAGGATGGAAGTAAAAAATCACCATAATTTTCTGTATTAGTATGGTTGAAGAGACACCAATCAAGTTGAAAGTCGAGTGTTTGCTGAACTTGCAGCTTGAAGATTGGATACAGAACAGGTAATGAGTGCCATTCAGTGAACTATTAATGGTGGCTTTACTTCAATCACTGATTTTTTTTTTTTTTTTTTTTTTTTTTTTTTTTTTTTTTTTTTTTTTTTTTTTTTTACTTTCAGGGAAGCTTGGTGCCTGATAGTTTTTCTTGAATCTCAACTTTACAGTAACATGACTTTTTACAAAAGGAAAAATCAGCATTTCTGAGTTGAAAAACTTCAAGTATTTTTAATTTAAAATTTTTTTTGAATTATTTCACACGGCAAAAAAGGTTCTTGAAAAAACACTTTGTTCTTCCACTTCCTAAGAGGAAAATCAGGGTCCTGGAGCTTATAATATTCTCATTTCCTCTCTGAAAGCAAGGGAAAAGCAGGCGTAGGAAACATTTAACACAGATTCTGTGCCCCTTTGCCTGCTGTTCTCTGCTTAATTGGTGCTGGTTTTTTCTTTAGCTGAGCAAACTTTCCATAGCATTGGTGCTTTTTGGAGTTCTCACAACAGTGTTTGTGGCTCTGCTGGATTCATTTATTGTGGCTGAAATTGAGTTAACTCACTAGAGAATGACTGAAGAGTACTGGAACTGAGGAAAGCCCGTGGGTATGTAACTGTCCAAGGAGATAACGAGATAGAAACACCACACACACACAGGTTTGCAGCTCGGCAAAAGCAACGTTTTGTCTTTCTTGTAAACCACATGTTTTTGGGAGTTTGAGAGTAGCCGTGCCCTTCCACAGAGAAAATCCATTTTCTCTCAAAGGAGACATGTAGCAGAACATTGTTAAATGTTTGTTTTGTGGCCATATCTCCATCCTGATGAGTGGAAATGGTTTCCACACCTGGTTTCATTCCTTTTCTCCTTTTCACGGTGTTGCTTTCCCACATTGCTCCATTCTCTGCCTCACCCAGGATTTGGAAGGATTTATTTATTGCTTCCTGCAACCTCACCCAGAGTTCCTGTGACAAACTTGAGGCTGATTCCAAGGCAGGAGTGGGGAGTTGCAACAGCCACACCAGCAAGTTCAGGTGTTGATGCTGGGTCATTAATTTCCAGATGTGCGTCATGCCCACAGCTGTGTATGGGGCACGATGCAGTTAGTCCAAACAATTTGTTAGTTCTCCTCTGCAGTGCTATGTCCTTAGGCTGCTCTTCTGGGGAATTGCAGGGATTTTCCTGCTGAAGCTCCATCCCACAGCCAGCCCTGAGTGTCCTTCCCACAGCATTGCTGCTGCTGCTGCCTCATGGCACCCTCCCTGTGGCTCCCTCAGCCTGGGGAGTTCCAGCTGTGGCACTGCAGCTGCTGGTCTGTAGGGCTTGGGACAGAGGAGTGCAACCTCATTCGTTTTCTGTTCTGTCTGCTGGGTACTTGGGGTGTTGTTTCAGAAAGAACCAAATCATTCAATGTCTGTTTATCAGGTTTTTCTATGTTTATCTGCATTCTGACTCTCAGACTGCTGCGAGCAGTGAGTATTTGGAAATGAGGTGAACCACTAATTGACAGCTTTCCCCAGTTAGACTTGGAAAGTTTATGCAAAAAGCATAAAATAGCAACTTGAATGCAGAACTATAAATAGTTCAGTCAAAGGAACAGATCCTGAGTGAAGCTTGACCTCCCAGCCTGGAGCGAGAGCTGCTTCCCTGCCCTGCTGAGTTGCTCCTGGTGCTGGGGTTTGGGTCTGTCACTGTGTTTGAGGACCCATTTAAACAGGCATGCATTATTAAGCACTGCACTTTTTTTCCCCTCAAAACACATTCCCAGTGTCTGTGCAATGCTCCATCTTAGGAAGCAGGTGCTTCTCTGGCACCTGGAAGAATTTCTTCCTGTCTGCCTGCTGGTGAGTGGTGGCAGGCAGGAGGCAAGTCAGGAGGGGATCGGGTCATCAGTTAATCACTATTTCAGTGTAAAATGTCTTTTTCCTCCAAGGCCGTAAAAGCAAGGAGAAGATGGGGAGTTGGGAAAAGCGAAACGTTTTGGCCCAAGGAAGGGACTGACGTGTGGTTTGTGCTGATCTGCTGCCACTGCAGTTTTGCCACCAGGAGCGAAGAGCCAGGTTTGAGCTGGCAATCCCAATGAGAGGTACCGGATGGATGGAGGAGTGGATGAAGTAAGCAAAGTGTGTGCCCAGTGGCAGGACCAAAGCAATGGACACAAAGTGAAGCACAGCAGGGTCCCTCTGGACATCAGGGAACCGTTTGTCACTGTGGGGGTGGCCGAGCACTGGCACAGGTTGCCCAGAAAGGTTGTGGAGTCCCATCTTTGGCTGGAGCAGGTGTTCTCCAGGTGGCCACCACCAGGGCCTGCTGACCTCTTGAGTAAAGTGAAGTCTGAAGGAAAGATAACTCCCAGCTTTTGTTAGGATGTCTGCTTATGGGCTGAAACCCCACTGAGGCTTCCCAGTAAAAATGAGGGAAGAAAATGCACGGACTTTAGTGACTATAACCATTAACTGCCAGCCAGATAACTTCAAGAAAGATCGGCTGGGCTGTGGGCCCCAGGCTGTCCAGCAGGGAGTTTCACCAGGACTCAGAGTTTTGGGGAGCCCTGGAACCCCCGCCCTCAGCCCTGCAGGCCAGAGCCCAGCCTGCTCCATAAAAAGAAGAGGATCAGGTTTTTGTCACTAGTATGGTTTGTCAGCAGGAGGAATTGCTGGGATGTAGATCAGTCCCTTTGCATCTGACTGGGACATGGGTGGCACCTGCCCCATGGGTCAGGAAGAAGGAGCCAGATCTGGCCCAGGGCCCGCCCCAAAGGTAAATTTCCCTTCTTCACCCTCAGGACCAAGGCAGGGGCTTCTCCAGAGCTAAAGCCAGTGATCAGTGTTGTGCACAGCACAGGCTATGATGAATTCCTGCTGAAAGGTGGGGTGGGATTGCAGCCAGGCTCCTGGGCTATGCCAGCCTCTCCTGCAGTTTCCCAGTGCTCTGGTGACCTCAGCCCTCCGTCCAGCTCCTCAGCCTCTCTTCCTTCCGCTGATAGGATGCTTCTTGCTGGTGAGATTTTTCCAGTTGAGCACAGGATTGTGCCTTAGTCATCTGAGCAAGGTCCCTTCCTCCCTTTAAAGTTTTTCCAGGATTAATTTGACTGTGTATCAGCAGGAAATGACAAGCCACGTCACTGTTTTCTTTCCAAGTGCTTCATACTACGCTCTACCTGGGCACATGGCATCTAAGTGGGGAAGCACAGTGAACCCATGAAGTATTACCAGCAGGAAGTGACATTTTTCCTCCTTTTGTTCACTGAATTCCCTGTGGGCTGCAGCAAAAATATTGGAGACATTTTTAAGACAGGAAGGCTGTTCTGGTTTCAGCTTAGACACATTACTGATTTAATTTTCTCTCCAACTGAAACCAAATCTGACTCGTCTAACAATTTTCAAGTGAAGATTGTGAGCTGATAAAACATCCTGAGAATATGACCTGCGTTCAAGTGCTGGCTCTGACCCTGCTTTAGGATCAGGAAAATGAACCCAGTGTTTCCCTTAAGTAACGTGTTCTTGGCGTGTGGTAACTTTGAGAGTCCTTTGTGAAAGCAGCAGCCATTTTGAAGCTTGTCCTTCACAGCACAGGCAGCAGCAGGAGCACATCTTGGGCAGGTCTGTTCTGATGCTTGAATACATCTGATTAAATATTTTCCACCTTTTTTAATATTCCTGAACGTGCATTTGGCAGTTACAGTGAAACTGTAAATTACAGTGAAAAGTAATCTGTACCATTAGTTAAAAGTGTAGAGTGTTTTTCACAGAAGGATTTCTTGAGAGTCAAGGGTGTGAAACCCTCTTTTTATTGTATATATTTCTTTTTATTTTACAAATAATTATATTCACTGATACCAATGTTCCTTCACAGAAGGTACATTTTTTTTTTTTTAAAAAGGGGTAAAGTGTCATCCAAAATAAGCCATTTATTGTTCATTAATATAAAATGTGTTCATATTCCTAGGAGGTGTCATATCCAAGCCACTGTTCATCCAGATTTCCTGTATGATCTGCTCCCTGCGCTCGATCCTTTCGGCCAGCTCCGCTGCCTCTGCTGAGGTATAACCTGAGTAAGGAGGTCTGTACAGTCCGTCTGGCTCATCCTGGCTGTCTGAAAGGGAGGAATCCTCCCCCTCTTCCTCCTCCTGCTCCTGTTCAGTGCTCCTGTAGGCTCCGGCACTGTGTGGCACCAGCTGGTCCCTGTTCCCGTGCAGTTTGCGGATGTCACCAGGACACAGCACGCAGATCACTAAGGCACACAGCGTGAAGATCAACCCCACACAAACGCTGGACACAAAGAGCAGGGCGAGCCTTTCAGGGTGATCTGCAGGCAAGAGAGCCAGGCCTTAATCACTGTGCAAGCTGCCAAGGCTGCTTACAAACCCCAGCAGCCATTCCCAGGCGTTCTGTAGCCACAGGGCACCCAAACGTCCTGACACTCACAGCCCAACCCTGCCAGCTCTGCCTCTCCAGCTGCTGGGCAAAAATCCATTCTGGTTCTAGCACTGAAATAACAGCATGAGCCCAGCCTTTATGAGCAGCTCAGTGCCGTTGTCAGCCAGCTGCCAGAACTGTGCACACCTTGTTTGGTGTTAGCAGCCATGCAGCCTTGCCCTCCCAAGCAGGGGCCATGAGCAGAGTGACTCTGGGCTCTGCAGGGCCTCAGCAGCGTCTCCAGGCTGGGCTGAGGAGGGAGCACTTTTGTTCCTTTGCACCTTAGTGTTGCTAAGCCACAGAACCTGCTTCATCTTACAGCAGAGAAGGCTGGGTTTGGGATGGCTTTTGCCTGTTTTTCTTACTCCTTGATGATCCATGTATGTATGCAACCCAGCCTTTCCCAAGATGGATGTCGCCAGTGCTCTCACCAGTCAGGGCGGGGTTTTCAAAAGTACTGAACAACCAACAGTCCCCATCGAAAATTTAAAAACATCTTGGCTGCCATTGCTAAGAGAGTTTGAATCCTTCAAGGCAAGGAATATCCCCTGAATATCAACTGTGCTGGGATTGTCTCATCCACAAGATTATGATTATATTGTAATAACATAATTACCATAAACATGGGATTACTAGTTGTAACCTTTGGAGTTGATCCCCCCTTTTCCCCCAATGCCATGATCCAGTGAGCCAAACAATGTGAGCCTCATTTTCCTACCTCTAATGTATGCAAATGTAGCCAAGTAGTTTGAGCTGACAATAGTTCCATCTTTCTTTGGGAGTTTTGATTCCCTTGGATCAAGGTCAACACCTGTGACATGAGGAGGTAAAGCAAAGTCAATAAAGCTACTAAACTGATATTTTATAAACCCAGGAACTTTGCAGCTAACAAGTCCACCCAAAACACAGGCAGGCCAGTGCTGTGCTGAAGGAGCTGCAGAACACTGGACCAAACAACGGCTGGTAAGTTAAATAAAGTAGAAATAACAAATTATTGAAAATATCAAACATCTAGAAAATGGCAAATTCATTTAAAAGAGTCTATTGCCAAGTGAAACCCGTTGTCCCTATTCCCACTGGGGTTTCTGAAATAATTTTACTTCATGAAGCTTCACAGTTCTCCAGTGGCCTTCCCAGCCCGACCAGGCCATGTGCTCCTGTTACCGGGGAGACGCATCAGGCTCATCCTTAACTTTGTGGCCTTGGAGAAGAGCTGGTGTTGGCATAACTTGTGAAAGATCCTCCACCCTGCAACAGCTCCAGTTTCACTTTTACTCTCCCCAGCATGCTGGCTCTGGGCAGCTTTGCTGTGCCTGTGCTCACACCCCAGTCCCAGCCTGTCCCAGCAGCTCTCTCAGCAGGGTTTGCACTGCTCCATCCCAAGCCCTGTGTCTGTGCTGGTACATACCATTGTTCTGGTTGGTGGAAGACTTGTTATTGGGGACCAGGGGGTTGACTGCTGTCAGGATAAACTTGGGAACTGCAGAGACAAAAGGTAAATTGTGTTCTGTTAGTCTTAAGAACCCTCTCCCCAAGTAATTACAAACCCCTGTGCTCACCCTGGGTTTGTTAACTGGGTTTCTGAGAGTGGTATCGAAGGTTGGACTTGCTCTTGGAGCTCTTTTCCAGCATTAATGACTGTGTAGTTGGTGTGCACTCAGGGCAGCTCTGGGCTGTGACTGGATTCACTCACTGCCTGCCCCAGGAACATGAGTGTGTCTCCATGCAGCCTGGCACCCTGCCCCTTGTTTTCAGCCCCTCAAGGGTGTGCCAGCCGGTGCATGGAGACAAAACTGGCCTCTAAATTCAGCACTAACTGGGCTACAGCCTGATGCTGGGTTTGGATGAGGATAATTCACTGTCGTTCTAAGATAAATGCTGAAGTCATGTGTGATGTCATTTGCGAAGCTTGTGAGATGGACAGTTGCTGAGGAAGGTGGGGAGGATGGGAATCAAGGAGCTCCATCTTTCTCATTTCATTCTTTTATTGCCTTGATAAGTGTTCACAGTGTTCTTTGAGTAATTGAAAGAACTACAAGCAGGTGCATTGTACAGGCATTGAGAGGTCACATAATCTGTAATGGATGAGTGGCCCCTCAGCCACGCAGGTCTTGGCACCTGTTCCTGTGCTATGGGAAGGCAGATTGATTGATTGATTTTCAGACTGACAGGGGGGTAAAAAAGGAGAAATTTCATGTATGACACTCACCTCTATCCCACATAGAAACATTTGCCAAGAAATAGTGTTGAGAGAGTTAAATGGAACAGAGGAGACTGAGGTTTGCAGCTTAGCATAGTTTTCGCTTGGAAAACAACTAAAAATAGCACTTCTTTCTGAGCAGAACTGTTCCTTCTGTGTGGGCTCAAAGTCAGAGCTGTTTCCTTTCCTGATGAAGGAATCCTTCTGGGAGTCTCAGCCCCTGTTTGCAGTGGAGCCAACAGATACAGGGGGGTAAATAAGCTCATTTCTATTTTGTCTCGTCCCTCCTGTCAGTTTGTAGCTGTTTTCCAGCAGCAGAATACTTTGCTTGGCGTGGGGGGCAGACAGGAGCAGGATTGTTTCCAGCCTGCAGTCTGCATTTGCAAGCCTGGCTGCTCTGAACACCAGACATCCTGGGAGGATGCACCTTCTCAGTGCAAAGCTCCTGTTGTGGCCTGGGGCTCCTCCACCTGTGCTGATGCTCCTCCTCCTGGGGGGAGCTCCCCAGGACCTCACTTGCTCTTTTCTCCGTGCATTCAAATATTTATTGCAGGGGAGTGTTTAATTCAGAATGGCATGGACAGAAAGAGCCCCTGGCTGCTTGCACCGCTTGTGCTCACTGTGGTGCTTTCCACATGCAAGGATTTGACTGGTACAGGCTACATCAGGTCACTGAACAGAACAGCTGGGAGCAGGATAGGAATTTTTGTTAAGATAATCACATCTGTATTACAGCTTGTGCCAGCACTACTTTGGCAAGCAGGAGTCAGTCACCTCCTGCAGGCTGCCAAAGGCAGCCCACAAAGGGACTCTGGCATCCAGGAAGCGCCACACACAATGGGGCTGGGGGAGCCTTGTGTCCTGAGAGAGCATTCCCTGATCCACACCACGGGGCTGGGGGAGCCTTGTGTCCTGAGAGAGCATTCCCTGATCCACACCACGGGGCTGAGGGAGCCTTGTGTCCTGAGAAATCCCCTGATCCTGAAGGGCTCAGCAAGAGCCAGGAGGTCCCACCTGGCCCAGACAGGAGATGATGCTGAGCAGATCTCTGGGGGCACTGAGATTTCAATAAACCAGCACCTCCCAGCTCCTGTTATGTTTTGCTGTCAGGAATGAAGTGCCAGTGCAGGAATGCAGCCAGACACGCCACCCTAAACAGCTGCTGACCACTGGGTGCAGGGTATGGGGTTTTTTCACACTCCTGACCATGGCAGGAATACTTTGAAGTGTGGCACAGCCCTGAGAACAAAACTGCTCTGCTCTGCTGAGTTCCTGTCACTACAGGGGGAGATCTGTTTGCATTATCTTGGGAAGCATCAGATTAGCAGGCATCCTCTAGTGAGGAGAATGAATGGAAACTGCCATTCTGGAATATTCTTCCCATGTTCATTAGACAATCTGTAAAATAATCGGATCTGCAAATCATTGGCTACTGTTTCAGACTGCACAGCCCAGTAAGATTTGGCAGAAGAAAAACTCTCCAAATGTGCCAGCAGCACAAAAGAACACTATTTGTTAGCCACGTGTTTTTGCAAAGCCACATCCCTAAATAACAGAATGCATAATTCCAGTGCAAACCAACTCACAAACAAACTCACTCTGCCTTTCTGGTACACAGACCTGCAAAGAGAAGTGACTTCTTGTAATTATGCTCATGCTAATTACAGAGAATTCCATTAGCTCATTCATCAAGGCAGCTGCACAATAATATAATGTACTGGTCCAATGGCAGATTCCCAGATCTCCCCAATAATGGGAAGCTGAATTACTGCACCACCTTTTACAGCTGACAAACCAATTCCGAGGGACACTGAAAATCTCCTGGGGCTCATTTTCCTCTGATCTTCAGGCAGAGGTGATCTGGCCATAAATTTTACAGTGTTGTTCCTCAAAGCATGTCTCAGGTAACCTGTGCCCTCTGAGCACTGCTCTCTAGGGGTGCAGCCACAGGACTCTGCAGGATGGACCTGTGCAGCTGCTCCTATTGCAGTGTCTTAGGAATTCTGCTTGCCTCTTATGAAATGATATTCATCTATAGCAAACAACATGGAAACTGTTCCCTCTTGTTTGAGGAATGAGCTGAATCACTTCTCAGTGCTGCAAGGGGTGTATAACTCAACCCTGTACTTTTCATAAACCCTCACTTCCCTCTCCATGAGGAAGGAAGCCCCTCTGTGAGGGAGAAGCTGTAGATGAACTCACATGAGTCAGGTTTCAGGACTGGGCCTGTACACAGTGCCTCAATTATGCTGGGCTGCTTTACCTGCACTAATGCCACTTTATTTTTCCTAGCTCTGTGGAACAAACTCTTATCTTGATAGTATTTCTCAATAATATTGAACTACACAGTTGGTATTTTATGGTCGGTTGCATTTTTTATAGCAAAAACCCCTTACTGCCAGAGTCTTTGTGAGGTGCCACTGTGCCCAGGGGGTTGTGCACATATTTTGTGTGGCTGTGTCCCAAAGTTCCCATGTTAAAGGGAAATGGGTATTTAGGAAGGCTCAGTGCCCACATGTGGGCATGTGTGTGTCTCTGCAAGCAGAAGTGAGGCCTTGGAAATGGTTGTGCATTTGCTCTTACCACACGCATAGCTGACATTCAGGGACTTTGTCACTCCAGGGAGGCAGGGACTCCCAAAATCCCGGCTGGTGACAATGACTTTGCATCTCTGTTTCCCATAGCACCTTTTTGATAACACTTCCAGCGCTGTGTAAGACAAACAGTCTGAAAGAAAAAACACACACAATGAATACACAACACCCTGGTGTTATCTGGAATGAGAGCTGCTGGATGCACGGCTAGAGATACAAATCTGCACCTGATCTCAGGTGTAACTTGGCCTTAGCAGGACTTCAGGGTTAAATATTAAGATCTGTCAATGCAAGGAAGTTAGCTGCAATAAAAATGTGAACTTGTAGCGAGGTAACTCTCCCATGTTGCCTTACAGGTGCATACTGAGGGTGCAGAAAGTCTCATCAAGCTCCAAACAGGTGCCCAATGTGAGGTCTCAATGTTCCATTCAGGATGTGTTGGAAAAAATGAGCACTTCCAAGTAGCTCTCCATCTGTGCCATCTCATATCTCGAGAGATGAAATGCTGTTTCCAAGTCTGTTTCCCAGCCTTGGGTTACTGAGATGACTCAACTGGCTATCCAAGTTCAGTTCAAGTCTGTTGAGATCACTTTTTATGTGTTGCAACAGCTCAGGTTACAGGGAAGTTCAGGGTACTAAAAAGTAGCTTTTGGTTTACCATGCAGAGGTCAAAATGGGCTCAATATTTAACCAGGGAAACATGTGGCTTCCAATAATGGGTTTTGTACTGGAGCTGAAATTATTTGAGTGGGAAAGTGTGTGAGTCACACTCTGCTTTAAAAAAAAAAAAAATCTCTAAATGTGATTAAGTTCTCTGTATCCACATGAGCTAAACTCCAAGCACAAAGCAAAAAACACCCTGTAGTTTTGGTTTCTAAACAGCCAGGATGCAGAAAGGACAAGTTTGGAGACAGTAATGCTTCTCTGAATCATTTCTGTATCACCCCACACACTGCAGCTTTCTGTGTTTCACTCCAAGCTTCTGAGGCAAGGGGCTCTAAAGGCCTGAGCTGTCATTCTCTGGGGATTCAAGCAGTCCCTACAGTAAAGGATGGCCTCCAGACACCTGCCAGCTGCAGAAGCTCATTCGTGCCTCTGGAGAGGAAGGACAAACATTGTTTGCAGAGATACTCCTACGGTTCCTCGAATCTGTTTGAACAGAAGAGAAGGCTTGAGACTGAGTTCTTGACATTTCATGTTTGAAAATGGGGCAGATTTGTGATTTTTAGTTAACTCCCTGGTCCCAGTACTAAGTCCTATACCTGGGCAGAGCCATCAGGAGATACTGGGCTGATCTGTCTGGCAAAGGGCTCGTGGGGTGCTTTGGACATGGATTTTAGGACAGAGCTCTTTGACTTTTCAGAGACCTGAAATCCCAATACCTGTGTGTCCCAAGAGAGTGCTGGGAAGGCAGGGAAGGGCTGACCTAAAGCATGGAGTAGTTCTGATTAACTCAGCAGTTTCAGTCTCCCTCCCTGGCAATCCCAGATGAGTAAGGATCTATTTGGATGGATGTTTTAGGCTTACTTTGTTAAGTACAAAACCATCTGGAGAGTATCAGGAGGAGTTGTCAGTTGATTAATAAATTAATAGATTGGGAGCACAAAAGCAAACTGGCAAACTGAATTACATTTTCTATAGAATTTCCTGCCCTGGGAGCTATTCTTGGTGCCTTATAAGGCCAGGACGCTACTGTGCTGAGGTTTTCTATATATTCAGTGATATGGCAAGTGTATGTTTCAGTTTGCCTTTGCTCATGTTTCTGTGGGACTGAAGAGCTTCTTATGATCTCTGTCCGTGTTGGGTTTGGCTCCTCTGCCTGAGGAGCCAGTCACTATAGCCTGCAGTCCTGGGCAGGCCAGCTCTGGAGAGCCCCAGGCTTGCTGGTGTCACAGGTGAGGCAAACCGGGCCTGTTTCTTCTGCAGGACAGGACAGATGTCACCTGGAAAGTGTTATAACATAAAAATGCTTATTTAAAACTTCTTGCATTCTGAAAAGGTTTTGGGTTTTAGTGATTTAGTAAAAAATCCTGTCTGGTTTACATGTGGCCTTGCTACCTTCCCAGCAGTTCTATGATGGGATTGACTTGGATAAGTTACCCTCCTCCTGGTCAGACACCTTATTGCAGTGACTGAATGAGGAGAGGGCAGGCTGTGCTTTGAGTAAAGGAATCCTGTGGAATGGCCCAAGGAAACCATGAACTGGGAGATGAACATGAACACACAACATGGCTTCTCCTGACTAGGTGCTTTCTGATGTACACAGCTATCTATCCCTGGGGCCTGTCAGCCTGGTACCCCCACTTCCAATAAGCTGCCTCTGGAAAGGCACATTCCCAGAGTGCTCCAAGGCTGCTGGGGGACAGGGCAGCAGTGTGTGCCTGGGAAAGCTCTCCATTCTCCATGCCTCTCTGCCAGAGCTGCTCGTTACACACCAAGGCTGGTGGGTCCTTTGTAGCAGACACTGCTGTGCATGGCACGGGGACACGGGTGTCAGGACCAGGTTCTCACTGCCCTAATAAAGTATCCAGGCTGACTGCAGCTATTGAACAGTTGGAGCAGAAAGCCTTGTTCCTGGAGGAAAGGCTCTTTCAGCTCCCTAATTAGCTTTGTTTTGGAAAGTTTTGGCATGCAAATGACATGCCATAAATCACACAGGCTTTAATGAGAAGTAATTTGTCTTCTGCTTTCTTAAAGCTGCTCTCAATTCAGACAGGAGGAGCTTTCCCTCCCTTTCTTGCCACCCTGCCACACAAAACCTGCAGGTGATGGAGCATCTTGTGCCTGTCTCACCCTCTCCAAATGCTTCCAGCTGCTTTCATCCCCAACTGCTGCTTACCCTGCTTTATGTGTTCTGGGCTGTGCCCACACACAGAAGAATAGGGAGCTCGCTTTTAAAATCAACTGAAAGCAAAGATTTCACACCTCCAAATCAGGATGGCTTGTGCTTTGTGGAGCCCAGAGATCAGCTGTGGGGACATGAACTGACAAGGGGAAACTGTGGAGTTTGGAGCAAGCTAAGGCTGCAGGCTCCTAAAGAAAGTTGCCGAAATAGTATGGTAATTTATGCAAGAGCATGGACACGGGGTCCTGCCTGTGCATCAGAAAAGGGCCCCTGGAACTGCTGATTGCAGCAGAAACACACCGTGTGATCAGCAGCACTTTTGTACAGCAAAACCCCAAGCTTGGTGTCTCTGTGCTCCTTGCAGATGGGTGTGCAGAGTGGGGGTCCACCCCACCAAGCACCAAGGGCCAAGTGTGGCTCCATTTCCTGACAGCAGGAACCGACGCCCTGCTCCTGCACAGGCAGCAGTTCCTCGGCTCCTTTGGACCTGAGAGCTAAGTGTACTTCCCAAACCTTTCACAAATGTGAGCCATGACAAAAACAGACCCAAGAACCCCTGAACTGCTGGCAAAGAAAACATTACTGTTTGAAGGGATGTGTGTCTCAGCGTGCTCCAAGCAACTTCCACCAGCAAAATCTGATCCCCCCTGGTCATCTCAGAGGAAAGTTATTTGGACTCTAAAAATGGTGGCTGCTCTCCTCCTCCCTTCAAACAATCACTCCTCATCCTGCTGCTGCACTGAAAACCTCTTCTTTTAAGGGAGTTTGGTCTGGACAACATTCACTGGGGCAGAGGGGTGCAATGGCTCCTACTGGCACCTCCTGGGGCCCAAGGCACCAATTTATCTTCTCAGTTTGCTCGGGCTGGCACAGGCAAGGACCTTTTCATAGCTGATGTCTGCACCTAGAGAGAGCTGACTTAAGGGGTTTTGTGGTGGTAGCAAAACTGAACTGTTTTATCCTCACTTTTGCATCCACAAAATTGATTCCTGTCTCCCATGCCCGAAGAGCCAAGGCAGTGTGGAAGCATTTCCAGATGTGCCTAAAGCTGCTTGTACCTTCACTGCTGTTACTTCTGCTCTCAAGGGACCTCCCCAGGGCACAGGCTCACACCAGGCAAAGAGCACAGCTCTTACTAAGAGAGAGAAACCAAAAGCTCTTCAATCAGTCAGTGAGTAAGAGGCCCTTGGAATTGGCTACAATATCCAAGCAAACAAACAAACAAAAATAATCACAGCATCATAGAATCCCGTTCCATTAAAAAAACCATGACACCTGGTTGGACTGGAAGGAACCTATGGGATTTTGAAAGTCCCCCCTTGCTTGACTTGCTCAGCTCTTGTTCTTCCCTGAATTCCACTGGAAATGAAGAGGAGACTAGGCACAGCCCAAGCCCTTGGCACAGTGCAAGCTGCGAGCAGAGTTTGAATTCTCCACCTCCCCTCTGAACCCTCCAGAAGTGGGACTGGGTAAAAGAGAGGGCAGTACTGGAAGGAGCCCCAGCTTCCAGCAATGAGAACTGTGACAGGGCTGTAACTCAGGGCTCTGCTGGCTGTGGTGCTTGAGGGAACACACATCTGAGCAGCCAGTGTGCATCCAGAGAATTTCTGGGAAGGATATTGCAATGTTCTGGCTTGCAAGTTGAACCTGGAGACGACCTGCTACCAAGCCTTCTTTCAAGTATTTTCATGTATTAACAAGAGTAATTTATTATTTGAGAGGTGTTTGTTGACCTGAATCTTCCTGGTCCTCCCTATGGTAACCTGTTCTGACACAATTCTTTAACTTTTTCTGACCAATAAATGTTCTGTTTCCTCATGCACATGTTAGTACAAATATAAAAGAGATAATGGGTCAGAAAAGGCAGCAATTCTCACAGGAACAAACTGCTTTGGTTTCCTGCTTTGGTGCTGGGCACAATGGATTCCTCTAGGCAGAACAGAGAATCTGCTCCAGAACCACACCCAGAATTTTCTTGTGAAGTTTTTGATAGTCTTAGTAAAACAGGAAGGTTGCTGGCTGGAAATTCAGTACAGGTTTATGAGTGCCAGGCACTGGGACAGCTGCAGAAGCTGGCTTTTACCATCAAACTGGCTCAGAAAAGCAGCTCCATGAGAAGATACTCGTGCTAAACGTGGAGGGGGCGGCTCAGGGTCCTACAAGTGCCCAAGGCCACACAGATACCTCCCACAGCAGAGATGGATTTATATAGCTTATTTCCTATATGGGGAAGGGCCTTTATGCCAAAGAAATGCTATATTTTCTTGGGCTCCCTTTGAAGCAAAGCTCTGAAAATCTGTCAGGTGATTTCAAGGTAGTTCACAGAACAGCAGTGCTTGAGAACAGAACCCAAAGCTGCTGTCTGTCTCTGCTGTCACACACACCAGCAGGCAGCCACCATCTCGAGGAGCATCCCACTCAATACCAGCACGCCTGGCAGCACCCTACCGGGTATGGAGAGGTGCAAACCTTTGGAGCTCACCAGAGACTTTCTGGGCCTGTCTGGGACCTGTGGGTAACTTCTCCTCTGCACAGTGCTACAAAAATCACCCCACAGTTTCTCTGTGGTGCAGTGCAAGAACTGGGATGGCTCGAGCGCTGCCCTTAGGCTGAGTTGCACCAATGTGAGCAGAAACAACAGTGGATGTGTGTTGGAGCCTTTCAGCTGTTGGTGCAAACATCAGTGGGTGCATGGGTTCTGATTCAGGAGGGAAGAGCTGTCTCAAGTCATTACATTCAGTTACCATTGTTTTCTCTGAGAGAAAGGTACACAGTCATTGCAGAAATCTCATGCACCCACTCACATCTGTGGGTGCTTAAACAACCAATCAATAAGACTCAGGCTCCAGACAGAGAGATCTGGAGCCAGTTGGGTCTGGCTCCTAAGTGCCAAGTCTTCTGTGATAACTGAATGTGAACTCCCACACCACACAGGGGCTTTTGGAAATTGCAGCAGAATTCCTGCAGAAAGTCCCTGGTACCAGGCAGGAAGAGGCCAAGCACTGCCATTAGTAGTGGGAAATCCATACAAGGATCGACCTTCTGTAGACCTGCTTCGTGTTTGTCTCAGGTTTTATGCTCTCTCCTGCTGTCCTAGGCTGCTTTACAGAGCTCAGAACCAGCGCCAGCCAGGGGGCTGCTGCACAGCTGCTCCTGCACAGGAGCCACTGCAGAGCTTGCTGCTCTTGCAAATCCTCTCTCTTTATCCTGGGAAACCTTATCCATTGGGAAAGGTTTGCAGAATTCTGATCTGTGGACTGTGAGTGCTGGCATTAGAGGCAAGGGAGGGATTTTGAGAGGTCAGTGTCGTGGCAGCCTGTCCTGATCAGAGAGGCTTTGCCCTGCCTTGTGTCACCTGTTAATGTCACAAGGGGTGTGGGGGCCTGCCAGAGACCTGCTAAAATGTTTTCTCCACAGAACAGGCAGGCACAGCTAAGTCTGTGTGAAGGCCCAAGAGAGCTGGTGTGAAATACAGACCTGGCAATATTAAATAGAATCTTGTCTAAGAACAGATTGTGATTTTCAGCCAATACATTTTTAATGGCATCTATGTAACTAAATAGAAACATTGGCTTGCAGACAAAGGGCTCTTAAGATTAATTATTGATCTCCTTGAAGTCCAGAGATGCTTGCTTCTCATAGGCATGTAAAGCATGTTTCTAAGGAACAATGTTAAAGCCTTTGCACAGGGCTGGCGTCAGTCATGCAAGCCCTTCCCTGTGTGGTACCAAGGGGTTGGAACAGCACACTCATCTCGTGCTGGCCTTCTCACGGTGTGAAAAGTTACCTTCATGCCCTTGGTGCCACCACTGAGCCTGTTATTCCGTTAGTACCAGGTACACAGGGCATTCCTGACTTGGTGCCAGAGAGAAGTCCCAGGTGCATTTACCTCCCCAGTGTGCCAGCACAGCCTCGGGCTCTGCTCGTACAACAGCATCCAAAGCAGTGGCCCTGCCCCAGGGACCCTCTGTACAGCCTGCAGCTGGTGCAGGGAGTGTCTGGCACAAACAGGGATCAGAGAGGAAGGAGCAGTAACACACACAATCATGACACTGGGGTCACCTGGTCATTGTCTGAAGCTGGAGGAAGAAGAGACCAACAGCTGATATTTATTATATGTCACCTAAATTCAAGACAGGCAAGGGAACTAGTTCTTGATGCCAATCATACTAACAACTGATCAGCTATATTAAAGTTCATTATTTTGCTGCATTTCTTACTCTATGTTCCTCCCTCATATTGGGCAATTTGAGTTTCAGAAATGATCTCTCTCACTTTTCCATCCCAGATGCTTTCAGAGCACCATTGCTCCTGCAGCTGAAGTTTCTCCCCAGCTGTGCTCTCTGCTCCCTGTGCTCCTGCCTGGAGAAGCCCCTCAGTGGTGCCCAGACATACCAAAGGGGGGGGTGTGCTCCGCCTTGGTTGAGCAGACGCTCTCCTCGTGTGCCCATCTGCCATAGGTGGCCGAGTAGATGATAAGGAACTTGGATTCCTGACAGTGGAGCTTCAGTTCCTGGTTCTCACATGCTGATTTGGTTTTGTATTCAGCTGAAGTAGAAGCAAACAGCAATATGACAGCGTGAGGCAATTTAAATAGCTGGGCTCTTACTAGCAGATAGCAGCAGGACACAAACCAGCTTTCCTGCAAATGCTGTTGCAAGTGGCACGTGGCACCTGTGCAGCCAGACACAAAGTCAAGAGCAGAGTGCTCCTTCCAAATGAATTGTGCCCAAGTGACTGTCTAGAGCCTGTGGCCCATCTTGAACAGAACAGAAAACCCTAATTTTGCCCCTCTCCTTTCCCTGCATTCCTGGCTTTCTTTCCACTCCTGCTCAGCAAGTGAAGCTTCACCCTTCCCTCTTGTCTCTCCTGGGGACCCTGTTGCATTCTGCACGTGCCTCAGTCACCTGGCACTGCTCAGTGACAGTGCTGGGCAAGGCAGGGACAGTGGCAGGACACAAGGGCAGGACACAAGGGCAGGACAGGGTCCCCATCCCAGCCTCACAATGCTCTCAGCTGTATCTGCTCTGCTCCACCAAGGTCACTGCCTTTCCCTGGGTGGCACCATCCAGCAAGGGCTCATTTCAAAGTCTGGCTGGCAAAGTGCAGTGAATTAGGAGCCTGAAATAATCCTCCCCTCCCTTGCTCAGCTGGCACAGGCACCCTGGCAGCACCCTCAGCAGAGGTAGGGAGGCACTGAGCTCATCTTCATGGCTTATTCCTCCTTTCAATCTGGCCAGCAGGGCTCTTCCTGGCCTAAGCAGCCGCTCTGTTGGTGGCAATCCACCTGAAGTCTTTCTGGTTGAGCTGTGGTGCCAACCCTTTTTACTGCAGATAAGGTCAGGGAGAAGAGTTTATTCTCCTCCAATTTTTCTGTCCTCACAAATGTGAAAACAGGAAAAGGAGATTCCTGAGCTGAGCAGAAGAAAAGGGAAACCTTATTGTTAGTGAGTGGTGTCCCTGTGAGTGGAGGATGGATGCTGGTTCTTCGGGAGCTGGAGAGAGAAAAACCTCCTATGTACTCATGAATGAAAACATTATTGTTCCACCCAGAACAGAACAGATAAAACAATGGGTTCATGTTCTGGGGAACAGTCCAGCTTTTTCCATTCCAGCTCATCAACAGCCACGAGCTTAAGTGTAAAAAGTGATTTTGAAAAATATTTTGAAAACATTTTGAAAAATGCTTGACCTGCTGCAGGTTGTGAGTTCTGCAGAAGCACCTGCCATGCTGTGCACACATAAACAGGCCAGAAACCTGGGGTCTGTGCCCAAGGACTGAGAGCCTGCAGCTGGACCCTGAGTTTGCCTGGCTCTGCTGGGAGGCTGTGGAAGGACATATAACCCCACGTGGTACCAGGCAAGGAGAAGAGCCCAACACAAACCTCTGCAGAGATATGGCAACAATAATTCTAGATAGGTGAAAAACCAAGGGATTTAGGCAACTGCTTCAGGGCCCACTTGAAGGCAAGGGGACTGCAAAATATCCTTGAAGTTATCCTGAAGGGATTTCCTGAGTAAGGGTGTTTTCCACTGCCAAGACTAACAATATTGGTATCTTACCTACAAATATAAATTTCCTGTCACTAGAAATCATGTCATTTGCACTGGAACTGGACTATTCCTCAATTGTGAAGGCAGCAGCTGCTGTTGAATACACTTTTGAGCAGCATTTTAAAAATTCAGATCACAGAAAATACTATATAGTCAAAGAAGCTCATCTCCCATGGGAAAAAAAACATCAAGCAGCTTCTGAAAGTAATGAACAGGATCCCAATTCACTTTTGATTAGCAAAAAAAGATTTCTAATGACACAGACACTGCTATGATATTCAAATCCATCTACTATTAATAATGGACTATTAATCTACTTTTAGTAATTGCAATATACAAAAATAATTAAACTATTGATATAATAAAGCAGATAATGAAAGTTTTAAATTTAATGCATTTCCCCCCCCATAATGATTGTCCCAGTGTATGTCCCTGGGAGTTCCTGAGTCAGTGCTTTCCCAAAGGTAACATCTGCCTACTCCCCTCCATCTCTCTGCTCTGACTTCCACTTTCCACGGTGAGCTGGCCCTTCAGTTTGCTTGCCACCGAGTCCTGTTCTGCCACTGATATCTCTCTTAGTGCCCTGATCAAAGAAAGCCCCTTTAGTGCCTTCTCTAAGGTTGGTGTTTCTGTGTTGGCTGGTGAACCTGCCCATAAATCATCATTCAGCTGTTTTCTTTGGGACCCACTGCAGCCGGAATTCACCGGGAAGAGCTGAGCCCCCAGGCTACTGGAGCTTGTTCTCACATACCACAGCAACAATGAGAACGATTAAAAACCCCAGTAAAGGAAACCTCATCAGGATTATCTTAATCGTTCTTCCCCTTTCTCATGTTTACCAGGTGGATTCTCTTTGAGGCAGGATTTGTCCCTTCACATATCAGCATCGAATGCCTGCTTAGAGCACAGGTGATTCTACAATAACAGCCTCTAACCAAGTCAGCACATGTGTGTTCTGGCCATTCTTCCATAAACAGGTATTTTTGAATCTTTGAAAGCTTTGGGCCCAGCTCCTTAAGTATTTTTTTGCATATTCCTTCCCAGGATAGCTTCTTCATTTGGATCCCTAGGCCAAGCACATGGTTTTGCTGTTCAGCTCTTTCTAATATGACATTATCATTGCTGTGTCACTGAAAATCATTTCCATAACATTTTTCCTTTCTAGTCTGATGTCTGACATCTGCCCCTGCCAAACTACACTGGTTGTTAACCTGGCAGCAAGCACCCTGAAGCGGCAAACACAATGGAGAGCTAAGGTAAAGTAGAAAAGAACAATTTGTTATCAATCCAAGAGCCCCAAAACCTCACATGGATTTATGCAAAGCCTTGTGCAGTGGCATTTTAACCCAAACAAGCAACAAAACACGCAGAAAAACATATTAGCCTGATAAAGATTACTTACTAGGTTTGCATTTAAAGGAGACAAGGAGGAATTTAGTGGTCCCTGGACACAGATCAGGCCCAAAAACCCGACTATTGACAAGGAGCTGGCAGGATCTCAGGTTTTGGCATTCATCCAGCACTTTCTAGAACAATGGGCAAAAAGGATAGTCTTGACAACAAGGTATGAAGCCATACAGCAATGAAAACACTTAGTTGTACTTTGTTCTACGCAGGAGAGAAATCACAGCTTTTAGGCTATAAACATGCAAGAAACATCGGCATCACTGGATCTAGGCCACAGCTCTGCTGGGCTTGGAGTCATGGCCAGAGTTATGGGAACACCTTCATCACAGCCATGCTCACAGCACATGAGGATGTCACCAACTTGGTGGTGTTGTTTGTCACTTTTCCCTCTGCCCCTGGGGAGGCTGGCCAAGCTCCCCTGAGTGCCACCCCAGCCTCGGTGGTGCAGAGGCCAGAGCACAGGGAAACACACAAAGCTGTCATATTGAGGCACTCATACACTCCTGAGCACATTTATGGGAGTGCAGTGCCCAGGGAAAGCAACAAAAAAGGTGTCTTGACCACTTCTTGGGCTGCTTACGTGGGCCTGAACATGCTCTGTAAATAATCTTCACTTGAAAGAGTCTGACTAATGAATGACAAGTGCCACTCGAGCTGTAAGCCATGTGTAGGAGCTCCTGCTTCAGGGACACTTCCTTCTCACTTGCAGTTTCACGCATTATCAGGTATTCACCTGACTTGCCACCAGCAAATTTCAGAACTGGTGTGATTGGACAGCACAGATGTGCAAGTCAATCCTCAGGCTCCTTGTCTGGTTTTGTGGGGTGTTTTCAATGCTCTTCTAGGGCCATATCTACTCCAAATTCACCGGCCCAGCGATATATCCTGGTTCTTACAGTGCAGCCTCCCTGGGAGTGGTGGCAGAGCCAGAGCACAGGCAGTCAGCAGTGTCACACACAAAGTGTCATGTGGACTCTCTCCCAGCCTGGCAAAAGGACTGAGTGCCTGTACTGCTCACACTGGTGCTCCACTCCAGCTGTGCTCTTGGAACTGCAGCTGCAGAAAATATGAACACATTGCCAGGGCCAGTCTGTCCAGTTTTTAACACAGTCACAAGCCAAACACCTAAAAACACCCAGGTTAAATGCAGCAGTGTATTTAGGAAACTCTTATTCACCTCCAAAACTCAGTTAATGGAGGGCTTTTCTGACACTGTTCCTGGATAGTCTGTGTGGTTCTACACAGGATCCATGGTGTTTAAAATCACAGCGGGCTGTGACAAAGGAGGATGTTATCTCCAGCTCACCCCACTCTTAACAGGAGTAACTGTAATAAACCATTCTGATAGTTTGAGGTAGTCGCTCAAAATCTATGGGAGTTTTTGGGTTTTTTCTCATCAGAAGAGGTCTCGGTCATACCAAGATACCAAATGACAAATTTCCCACTCGGGTGGCACAAGCTGCGTTGCTATTTCCAGGCTGAGAGAGTTGGCAGTGGCTGGATCTGTGTCATCACTGGAAACCTTCCCTCCCAAGCAGCAATGACACACATTGGCAGCACGCTGCAGTGATCCTGCAGCTCCCATTGGCAGGGGAAGAGGACAGGCTTCCAACCCTTTTACAGCATTAAATGCATTCTGAAGAGTTTAAAAGGGAAGAAAGCACAGCAGACTTAATTTTGTCAGTCAATTTTCCTTTTACAGAGTTGCAAGTCAAAAAAATTCCTCAGCTGGGACAGTTCTGGAAGGGACCAGTGAAACAGAGTTACATCTTTAATAAATAGAGATAGCTGTCCCCTGCTGAGTCACCTTCTGTTTGCACCTGAGCTGAATCATCTCCTGTGCATCTGTTTGTGTTGTCTCCTGCCCAATGTGAGCAGCCCTGTCATGATGCTGGGCAGAGCAGGCAGCCACAAAAGCACACAGTGATACCAAAATAGCACGGGGCAGTCACTGTCTGCAGCCAGACCCAGCTCTGCATGAGCCCTCTGACAAGAGTCTGTGACACAGAGTGCCTGTGGTGCTTCCTCCAGCTACAGGGCATCAGCAGCTGCCTGTGCACACTGCAGATCCACTCCCAAAGGGAAGGGAGGGAGCGATGAGGTCACCGCTGCTCTTTTCTAAGAAATCAGTTTACAAGATGTGTTCCTTCTCCTTAACAGAACTGGAACTCCCTGAGATGCAGAGCACTTGTATCTGCCACAAATTATGGCCTTGCCAAAATGCTTTCATGCCTTTGAGAAGCCACAGTGCCCAAAGGATGATGGTAGTTTATATAACAGTTACCCCATGCTGTGTTTATTATATTCCAGGGAAAAACTGGCCCGTGGAGACCTCCCAAAGGCACTCACAAACCCAAAATAATAGTTGGTGCCACTTTACTGCAGCCCGTTATATAACATTAAGGATGCATGTGGCCTGCTGTTTTTGGTGGAGAGATGTACTTTCACATGGCCCATAGGTCATGTCTGGAATGTCCTCAAAAATTGCAGTACATCATGGGTGAGCCACACTTATAAAATTGCCCTAATACTGTTTCTAGAGAGAGGATTTTACTGCCAAACCTCTTCATAATATGCCTTTCAACTCAGTAGTGGTGGGAACAGACATTCCTTGATGTCAAGAAGGAACGTGTGGCCTACAGACAGAAGTGGAGTTGCAAACTCCATCAAAACTTCTGTAAAGCATTTACAAGTTTAACAAACAGAACATGTTCAGATTCCACTGACTACTCATTTTTGCAAGGATTTACTGAATTTGGAACAACACTGGGTATTTTTCACTAAGATGGAACAAGCCTTTGACAGCAGGGTAAGTCAGACCTTGTTACAAAAGTCTCTGCAGCAGAAAGTAATAATTGATGAAGTATAAATCATTTTAAGCTATACTGAAGCAGGCCCAGCAAACAAGCCATAGGATGTTGCTGATACAAATCAGGCAGTCACAGAAATGCAGGAATCTGCAGAAATTCTTGGGATTTGCTTTTTAGCTGTTGCTGTGCCTTTTCAATGAGGGAAGACAGGCATGCAGCAAGCCAAATGCCAACCAGCATGTCATCTTAGCTGGATTTGTAACCCCGCTCTGTCCAGGGCTTGTATCCTCCCCTGGGGTCAAGGAGGGCCTGTGTGATGGATTAGGACTGGTCAGCTCAGTCATGACCAGCCCTTGAATGGAAAGGAACAGACTGTTGTAGGGAACTTTAGGAATGGGGTTTCCAAAGCAAGGTTCATCACCACGGAAGGCAATCTCCACAGCTCTCCCAATCCCATGGTAATCCCCTGCTGTCCAGACAAACAGCTGTAACACTTTGGCTGCTAAACTGCCACAGCTACAGAGTTATCTCGTTCAAGGTTGAGAACACTTGCACAGAAATGGCTGAGAAACCATCAAAACATTCTGTACCTTAAGAAGCTTTACAACATGTGGTACCTGCAAAGAGGTGGGTGCCAGGCAGCTCCTGGGCTCTGCCATGCTGGCTGCGGGCTCCCCGGCCGCGCACACGTGGGGGTGCTGCCCGTAGAACGCGGACTGGACGCTGATGGTGGAGTGCCGAGGGCAGTGCAGGCTCAGCTGCTGCCCGTCGCAGGCATGCGCCGTGTGGTTCTGCAGGAGCTTCGTGAGGTAACCTGGAAAACATTGAAAATATTCATCTCTGTTACAACTAGCACAGGAAATGACAAGCTCGTTAGATAATCCAAAACCACAGTCAGCCTCCGGAAAGGGCACTGGAGTCAAGGTTATAGGTCTGGCCTGCAGCCACCCCGTTCTCTGAATGGGTCGCCCCTGACGTGCTCGGAGCACCCTGGGCTGGGAACACGAGGGCTGGGGGCAGGCCAGGAGAGCCCTCCCAGCACTGCAGCAGCAGCAGCAGCAGGATGGACAATCCCTGGGCTCAGTCCTGGCTGCTCATGGTGCCAGGGTGTGTCTGCAGCAGTCAGAAGGGTATTGCTGGGTTTTCTGGGCCGGGTTCTTGCATTCCAGCTGCCTAAGGTATTCCTTATCCATCTTGCTAAAAGGATGTGCTGCACTTTTGGGGTCATGGGCAGCTGTGGTTCACACACTCTTATATATATATATATATAATGGAGAAAAAAACAACCCTCACATTTTCTTGTGGGAACATTTCTTGTTCTGGCTGAATCAGGAGCTTTTTTGTATTGTTAAAAGAAAAATTAGTTTTCTCAAAGAAAATACTGGAAAAAGTTCACTCCTTTTAATTAATTAAAATTTGCCCTTAAAGTAAAATGTGCCATTTAATTTTCACACTTCTGCTCTTCATAAACTCTCCCCAAAGACAAGCGATTTTCAGAAAAGTTTTCAAAGAGAAACTCTAGTACTCCAAGCAAAAGATAGGAAAATAATGTATTCATAGGATGGCTTGGGTTGGAAAGTTCCTTAAAGATCTCCTAATTCCAACCCCCTGCTACCTTCCACTAGAACAGATTGCTCAGAGCTCCATCCAGTCTGGCCTTGAACACTCCCAGGGATGGGTCAAACATGTCAGTCCTCTGGCATCTTTTCCAGGCCCAGCTGTGCCTCTGGGTAATGAAAATCAGCTTCCCTGTCAGTTATTAATTCTGGAGGAGCCTGCTCCACTGTTATCTTTCCTGTTCCCTGTCCAGAGCCCAGGGAGGACAGGAGCCAGGCAGATGCTCCTTCCAGGGCAGCGGAGCTGTAGCTGAGTTCCCTGCCTCACTGAGCTCAGGCTGAGCCCTGCCTCTGGGACTGGGACAGGATAAATGTCATGCCCTGCATCTGTACTCTGGATCTCAAGGAGCCCGGTCCAGCAGCAATCCCCACAGCTTCTCACGGGTTAAAAAGAATAACCGAGCCCACAAGCAAAGCCATCCCCTCCATTTTCTGTGTAACTGAGATCACAAATAGCTGAAGTTCCTTGCCAGAGCCCCTCCTCTGTGAGCCTGCTCCTGAGAGGTGCCAGGGAAATGGGCCGGATGCCCAAGTGCACCCGAGTGGCTCCCCTGTGCCCCGTGCTGCAGAGGGGCCTCCCCTCCCGTGGCCCTGCTGAGCGCCTCTGGTGTCACCCCCGTGCCATGAGGGGTCACAGGGGCAGGGCAGGCAGCCCTGCATGGGCTCTGGGCACTCCACACCCTCACAGGTACCACCCAATATTTTTAATCATTCCAATTCTTCAGGTTTTAAGTTACTTGGGGCCAAGAGTGCTGTATACAAAACAGTCCAGTATTCCCTAAAGAATATCAGCTATGCTGTGATTTGGATGAGTTCCCTGGCATCTTAACTGCTACTTTGATCCTGCAAATTCCTAATCCAGCACCTAAGCACCTTTCTCCAACAATTGCAACTATTCAATCCTCTAAGAAAATGTCTTTACAAAAAACTTGCTCTGATTCTGTAGGAGCAATATGGTTCACCTGTAAAAATGACATTAGATGGACTGGTAAAAATGAGATACCTTGCTCTCCAGCCTTCCAAGCAGCTTAAACATGACTCTGCTGCTACTAAAATCCTTGTGTATTTGCACACAATAAGGGATAAAAATAGTAATGGAAATTGCTGAAACCTAATGTTCTCCGATAAGAGGAGTGGTGACACAGTATCTGAACTGCTCATCTCACAAGGCAGACCACGTAAAGCTGCATTTTTCATTACTGCAGACACAGACACGCGTGGAGCAGTCAGTCCTGTGCAGCTCACAGCCCGTGCTGAGGGAGGACTCCCACTCCAAAGTCACACTTTGCTCTCACCCTTCTCTGAAATACCCCAGGGTCTCTCCTGTCCCCTCCGCTCAAGGTGGGCACTGCCTGCCCTGCACTCATCAGTTTTCAGCAGCTGCTGCTTTTCCTCCTTCCCTGGGCAGTGTGGGCTGCAGTGCCCCTGGCAGAAGCTTCACCCTCTTGAGACCACTGCATCCCTCTATTGTCACTGACTCCTGCCCAGAAACACATTTTCCCAGAAGAAGTGAATTCAGCCAACCAACAAGGTAAAGCTGGGGGGAAATCAGGTGTGATCTCCACCAGTAAGAACAGCCGTGGTGATCAGAGTGAGGGCATTGTGAGGCTTGAACTCTTCCTGGGGCAGCTTCCTGTCCTCTCCGTGTTTACTCCATCAATATCAGTGAGCTGGGAATTTGGGGAAAACTTTCTTGTACTACCCAAATATGGGAGCTGGACTACAGCAGCCCTCCAAGTCCTGGTCCCCTGCATGCCAGAGAAGCCTTCACTAGCTCCTGGATGGCCAAGGAGCTTCCCTTTCCCCAGGAGCAGGGCAGAGGGAGGGCCAGAGCACAGCCAGCCTGGATGGAGCGAGGCCACAGCTCTGTGTTCACCGGGGCTGGGCAATCAGAACACTTGTGAGTTTTGGGGTTTCTTACCCTGAGCAAAGAGAACTGTAACCAGACCCTGTAAAAAAACTGAGATTACTTAATGTTTTAAACCTAATATTGGAGGGGTGTCCTTTTTTTTCTGGGTTAGGTAGTGGAGGGGGAGATGGTGTTCAGGGGCAGCACTTACTTTTCCAAGTGTCATTCTGTAATGAGGAGGGCTTTAAAGTTCCTCTTTTTTCAGAAATAATAAATGTCACTCTTTAAAACAATATGAAACTCCACCAAAAAAGTTAACTACCATGGGAATTGTCTAAATTGGAAAGCCTGGCAACACTGCAGTGTCCCAGTAACATCTCTACACTCTGTGTGAAAGCCCCACCAGGCACTTTCCCATTTATCATGGCAATGTATGGAGTGCTGTGCATCTGGAATCATGCACGAGACATTGGAGA
Organism: Calcarius lapponicus; assembly: GCA_039654755.1. NCBI lineage: Eukaryota > Metazoa > Chordata > Aves > Passeriformes > Fringillidae > Calcarius > Calcarius lapponicus. Next base: position 86,749,488 of record CM077462.1, on the reverse strand, counting down.
CTGGCTCAGAAGTTAAGCCCAAAGCACACAGGCACAAAAAGATCCCATTATTTGGAGGCCAGAAGGTATCATCCCATCCAACTGTCTGTCTAACCCAGACTACTCATTCATTGTAATCTTTCACTGAGACTCAAACACCAGTACAGAATCCAAGCGTAATCCTTTCTTCCAGAATTAGCCAAATTAGTCACAGCATCCACTGGCTTGACAAAGAACTTCAACTAAAAAAACATAGCACCAGAGAACCACACAAAACACTGAGGCTGAGCAGCTGGACAAAGCCTTACTGATCACTTTTTACTGAAAAGGACAACTGATAAATAACTGATACATGATTTTAAAAATGACTGACAAAAAAAAAACCAAAAACTGGTATAGGAGAATAAATAGATACTTCTTTGTATGAAAAAGAATTCTTAAGGGGTTATAGCTGGCATAATCACTTTGAATAGCAATGATAAGGGTAGCGGGGGACCTGAAGGTATGGAAATCCAATTTTTTTTTTCTGCTTAAAAGCACTGAGAAAGTTCTGTGTGTGTTTGAGCTCCCCAGATGCAAGGATCAGGGAGAAGAGCATTCCAGGCCGTGAGCCCAGTGCCAGCACACACTAAAAGCAATCCCAGCACTGGCTCAGGTGATGTCTCTTGGGTAGGACAGCAGCTTTGCAGTGCAGTATTTTGAGAGACTGAGGCTGAGTAGTCCACAAGCTGTGAGGGCTCTCAGAACTGGGCCTTCATACACAGATTTAGTAACACCAGTTCTGTGTATCGTTCCATTTAGTTTAATTAGCACAGCAATTTGCCAGCTCATTTTAAAGACATACCCATCTATTTTAGATCAAAATGGATAGAAATAGCACACGTATTGTTGTGGGAGTCCCAGCAGGCTAATCCATCCGGTAAATCTCCATCAGCTCCCACAGCTCTGTGAAGAATTGTGCCAACTCTCATTAAAAATACACAAGCCAGCTTGGCGAGTCTGAAGGAAGATATTTCATGCAGTGATAGCAGAATAGTTAATAACCTCTACTACAAACACCATTAGAAGCATGGCTCTGATATTGATTGGTGTTTGGAATCCAGCTGCAGTACTTCTCCAGCCGTATTTTCTCTGTTGGCTTGTGAAGGAGAGATGAACTCCTGAGTTTCACCCCAATCCTATCTGCCATACCCTCTGCTGCTCTCGAGGCAGCTGTGCCACAGGTCGTGCTGTGCCAGGGCTCTCTGTGCACAGGGATCTCTGGGCATTCCCTGTCACCTGGCTGTCTGCAAATTGGCTGCAGCGTTTCTAAAATTCATGACACTATGTTTCTTGCTTCATCATCTTATTCTTTTTTATCTAGGTGCCTTGTCAACATTCTGTTTGACTCATTCTAGCCACCCTCCATGTCACAATCTTTGATCAGTAAGAAATACACTTAGACAGAAGCATTGATTATTGTTCTTGCTGTTCAGAAATTAGCACAATTACCTTTACTCAGCACAAGCACGTAAATATCCGTAATTCCTTAATACATGCCTTCTTGCATGTCACCAATCTGATTTAATTTCCCTCCATGCCTTATTTTTTTCAGTGTGCCTTTTTCCACTGTTCCTCTCAACCCTTGCTCTCTTTGCTAGTGACTACCACCCTACCAACTTCAAACTTTCACTTGTACTGCAGAGATAGCATAAAAAGTTGGTTTCTGGGCAAGGAAAATGTTTTTGATATAGTCAGTCTGGTTTCATATTATCTAAATCTTTTTTTTAAAGCAATGATAGATGTTTACTTGGAAAAACCAGGCATAATCTAGTTTCATGGATAAGACAGTGACCACAAACCCCATTCCATTTCCACATGCCTACTTTGGCTTCAGAGCACTCAAAGTTGTTGCTGTTCTTAGAATCGGTCCTTGAGACTTTTCAGGTGCCCATTTCTAAAGGAGAGGAATCTTATGAGATCCTGACCTCTGTCCATCTGCCATTCCTTTATACCTTTTAAGCTTAATGGCCAGTTTCAGACTGAGGGTGCAGGGCTCAAAGAAATAAAGTTCCTGCATGTTTCATGGCAGTTGAAGCCTGAGCTGCCCCTTTCAATTCAGCCTCAATGGCCAATGCTGCAAGTGACGGGGCAGTGGAGAGGCAGGATGGTTATCCTGGAGAGCCAGCAGCCTGATGCCAAGGGAGCACTTTGTTTCCACTGGCCTGGCTGACAGATGAAGTCTGCAAGAAGAAAATGCTGAAGTTAGTGGTGAGGATGCTTTTGGGGTGGTATGGCAATCAAAGCAGTGGTCGAGATACCAGTCACATTTTCCATGAACTGTTCTATCCACATGGATGCTTTCCTAAGGAGGTTGTCTTCATTTTTTCCCCTTATGGATCATAACACGAATGATAACCATCTTACTGAATCTAATTCCCACTGTGTGTTAAATCTGAGGGTCAAACTAAGCAAGAGCTTGATTCTGCTTAGGCCAGGTAGCCATCAGATAACTCAGTGCAAAACCTCATTCACACTCCAGTTTAAACAGGGTTTATTCAGAGAGCAGCAGCACACACAAGAAGCCAAGCTGAGAGCTCTTCCTGGACAAACAAAGGCAAGCCATCATGAATAAAGAACAGGCCTATAACTTTTTGGTCCCAGTTTCTCCAGGAACCACAGAACCCCTTCCTCTCTGCGCCACTCAGCTCAGACTTGCAGTCAAGGGAATTACATTTCTGCAGAGTGAGGAAGCCCATGAACCCTGCACTTCCACACCACAGGAACCCTGCACTTACCACATGAACCCTGCCCTTACACACCACAGGAACCCTGCACTTCCACACCACAGGAACCCTGCACTTCCACACCACAGGAACCCTGCACTTACACACCAGAGGAACCCTGCACTTCCACACCACAGGAACCCTGCACTTACCACATGAACCCTGCCCTTACACACCACAGGAACCCTGCACTTCCACACCACAGGAACCCTGCACTTACACACGTGAACCCTGCACTTACACACCACAGGAACCCTGCACTTACACACCACAGGAACCCTGCACTTACACACGTGAACCCTGCACTTACACACCACAGGAACCCTGCACTTACACACCACAGGAACCCTGCACTTACACACCACAGAACCCTGCACTTACACACCACAGAACCCTGCACTTACACACCAGAGGAACCCTGCACTTACACACCACAGAACCCTGCACTTACACACATGAACCCTGCACTTACACACCACAGAACCCTGCACTTACACACATGAACTCTGCACTTACACACCACAGGAACCCTGCACTTACACACATGAACTCTGCACTTACACACCACAGGAGCCCTGCACTTACACACATGAACCCTGCACTTACACACCACAGGAACCCTGCACTTAACACACCACATGCCTGTTCTGTTTCTCACATCCTCCCACAGGTGTTCTCTGTCCTTCACACCTACAATTCCCCGTTCCCTCGTGTTGTCTCCTAGGAATGATGCCTGGGAGTTTATTGTATCCCAGAGGCTTTCTGAGGCTTTGGAGAGGTCCCTAGGCCCTTCTGTTTTCTGACTTGCTTTCGGGTTTAATTTCCTTCTAGTGTCAGGAAGAAGAGGCAAGCCGTTCTTGATCCCCAGAATCTTGGGTCTGCAGTAAACTCTAGCCTACAGGAAGTTATATTTCTCTCAGCTACTCCATGAAGCCAGAAGGGCAAACACATGTGCTGGGACCTAACATGGAACTACTCCAGTAGAAAAGGAAGATTTTCTCCATCCCATCTAAAGAAGCTGACAAGAGGCATGGGTTGGGGGAGACTTTAAAGCTCTTTTCTGCCCTTGCCAAAATCCTCCTTTTAACTGGAGACAGAGCAGCCTCTTCTAGTGCCATTAACAAGAGGTAACAAGAGAAAGGCTCTGTGGGCAGCAACTGTTTCTGGAGACAGAATGAGAGACTCTTTATGCCCAAAGACAAAAAACTTAGAATATTCCCAAAGACTGCAATTAGGAGAACCTCAGGGGCTGGAGGAAAATGTTTGTCTGAAAACTCAGATGTATGATCATGAACCTTCATGTTCCCCAGGAGAGCCAGGGGGCTGCTCACCGCCACCTCAGAAAACAAAACACAGGGTCTGTTTTGCAAACACAACTTTGACTCAAGCTCTGCATTTTTTGTACCCCCACTTATATTTGACACTCAGAAAAAAAATCAGGAAATCTGAAAAGATCAGAAAAGATCAGAAATCTGGCAGCTCACAGATCTGCAGTGCTATGATGGTTTATAGTACAGTAAGTCCAAGCTAGAAAAGCAAAAATACATTCCTCACTTCACTCTCAGCACTTGATGATTTTCTTTACACCAACATTTCTTTGTCCTCTACTCAGTTCTAGCCCAAAGAAATTAAAAGTTAAAAAACTGCAAAACTATTCTGAAAGAATGATTCTTGTCTTCCCATCCAAGATTAAGTACAATGAAGAAAAATAAACCAATATTTGTGGGTTTGAGACCCTCATCCAAAGCCCAGTGAAATCCTTGGGAATCCTTCCAGTGACCATAGGCTTTCAATTAGGTCTTATATAGTGAGTGATGTTTTAAAATTAATTCTAAATTAAGAGCCAAACCTCACTGGTATTTAATTTGTTGCCAGAAGCCACACAATAGACCTTTGAAGCAAAACTCTTAAAATGCCTAGAAATTCAGATGAAATGACTCACCAAGGCTGAACAAATAAGGCGTAACCACGCCTCCTCCTGCTCTTCAGCTCCCTTAAGACACTATTTTCTCTGTGTTGGGTAATATATCAAAATATTTCTATTTTCATTGTAGATGATGGCTGGCAGATGACAGAATTCTGCTAAGTGTTGACTGGTCAGACAGTGCCCTGTCTGTCTGGGGACACGTCCAACAAAAGCTGAGCATTTGTCTGGAACAAGTCTGTAGTCCCTTTCTCCAATAAAGGTGAGACTGGGAGCTCTGCCTTGCTGGGAAGGATTCAGCAGCAGATGGAACAGGAAGGCCCAGGGGAGCTCATCCCTGCTATTTATTTGGAGTAAAAATAGCATATGGTGTGTCAGGTGCCAGCAATCGGCCCAGGGAGAACAGAGAGTTCTGCCCCAAACTTCCTGCCCCAAATTGTGAGAATCTGATGCACTCAAACGTGTTGGACTCTGACTAGTGGAGCTCAGGAGCTCGAGGTTTGTGTCTCATGTCTGAATTCCCCAGCATCTGTAGGGGCAAGGGCATCACACTACCCCTTAATTCATCAGTGGATTTAACAAAAAATATTAGCACATCTGAAATGTGGTTTCATAAGTTACACTTCCTCAGAAAGGCCAAAAGAACGGCAGGAAAAAGCCTGAAACAAAACCTTGGGTCTCAGCACCATGATCTAAACTAAAATCTCTGTTCTGACACACACCTCTTTATTCCACAGAACAAATCCCAGACCAAAGCCCACTTCACTCAGAGAAACTTTAAACCAGACTTTGAGGTTTAACTCACACATTACTGAAATGAAACACATTTCTAAAATGAAATGCTTTTCTTTAAATGAAGCAATGAACATTTTACTTTTACAAGGCAGAATTGAGAAGATGCACCATTGCATCATTCCTTGCATCACTTCTTTAAACATCCTGCTTGAAGGACATGCTACAATTGCCAGGGTGAGTCAACAGAACTGACTTAAGAAAATTTGTACAGGATTTTATCTGACCAACACAAAGCCAACAGAAAAACCTCTGCATCATTGTGGTTGGTAGTGATTGGTCCTGCCACATTACTACAAACAAAGCACTTGCTCCAAGCATTTGTTTGCTTTCCTTTTACCTGGGGGAATCTGGGATGGGTGAATGCCACAGAACTTAATGGAAACTTTTAATGCAGAGAGGTCACAGGAGCAGATTACATTTCTTGGGTGAACTGCTTTGCTTTCTCATTAGATCCACTTGTTCCTGTGGTTGGGTCAGGAGACCAAGTCTATGGAGTTAAAGCGAAGCTCAGTTCTGTCTGAACTGTTTTGCAGGAAAAGGCAGAAAACTTGACACCAGTGGGCAGAGATTAAAAGGTTCTACCCCTAAGCGGTGGCTGCTTTCTGTTAACATCCAGAAAGTCATTCCTCACCCCAGTTATGCAATCACAATCACTTCATTTTTGATCTTCAGTTACAGGCACATTTCTTGAGAGCTGCCCAGAAAACCTGGCTGGGACTCAGGTAAGGAAAGGGACACTGAGCGTGAGCGAGCCAAGGAGGCGAGGTCAGCTAGGCTCAGAGCAGCAAGGAGAACAGGAAAAGAAGGAAGGAGCACAAAAAGGGGGGAATGGATGTTCCTCTGTGCCACCAGAGAGAAGGAGTTTGTTCCCAGATGGACAAGGGGTCAGTTCACTGTCAGCAGACAGGGAAAAGGTGGGAGGAGGCGTGGGGATAGGATGGAGAGCTGGGGCCTTTTCCCACTGCCAGCAGGGAGAGCAGGGCATGAGAGGAGATGAGGAGCAGGGATCCCTGCTCTTGGGAAGCTCCCACGGAGTGCCACCATCCCAGCCTAGCCAGCTCTCTCTCAGAAGCTGGGACACCACAGTGTGAAGCACTGGGGAGAAGTTTGCTGGGTTTGCCAGCTCCTTGTTTGGCCTGCTTAGGGAACCAGCCCTTGAACACAGAGGAGCTGTGAGGAAATGGCTCTCATGAAGCTCTGATGTCCTGAAAAGGGGCTCTTCTGAGCAGCCCGGGCTGCTCAGAGACTGGGGAACCAGCAAAATTCACAGCAGGGCCCTGGAATGGGACCTGGTCTGAAATGTGAAAGATACCAGTGATCACTGAGGAAATGAAGAAGTATTTTAGTTAAAAGGTGTGCTTTGAAGAACAGGCATGAGGGGAAGAAAATTCTATAGTTGTAGGATCACTCTCATATTCATGAAGGTCTAAGGAAAGAACTCATTAAATCTCTGTTCTTCCAAACCTTCAGCTTTCAGTTTAAATTTGGGCATGAATACTTGGATTCCACTTTGAAAAATTAATCACACTGAGGACTGCAGACCTCAGAGCACATCTCCACTTTCAATAACTGATGGAACTAATAAATATAGATTTGTGGAATCATTAAGGTTGGAAAAGACCTGCAAGATAATAGAGTCCAACCTTTAAATTTCTTGTTTGTTGCTTCAAGCTGCTAGAGAAACATGGATTATGCAGATTTTTATTGTGTCAAAATAAGAGAAACTCTTATTTCCAGTAAGAGAAACTACTGAGTTGTTCTCCCAGAGTTGAATTTTGAACTGCTGCTGGTGTCTTATTTCAGAACATTTTTCTCCCCTAGAAAATACCAATCCACAAAATTTTATTGCACAGTGAAGAAACGTCTCTCTTAGAAAAACCCAACCAAACAAACAAAAAAGCCAACGAAATAGACATTTTTTTCCCCCTCATAGTTACAAGCTAGACAGATGAGAGCAAGAACCTGCAGCTGTAGGTAGTAGAAAGGACACAGAGCCCAAATACAAGTCAAAGTTATAAATAGTTCTAATAGCCCTTCACTATAGCCTGCTCCCTGCTCCCTTTCCAGAGCACCCACAGATCCCAGAGGGAGCATCTCTGGGCTGTTCCCAGCAAACAGCGAGGACTGCTGATGGACACAGGCTCTGGGCACCACTGGGACTGGCATGAGGGGAGCAACAGAGATTCCATGGGCAGGTGCTGGAGCCTGGCAGCAGCGCAGGGAGGAACTCTAGGGGCTGTCAGAATGCTGAGGAGAGGAGGAGAGAGGAAAGGAGTTTGGGCCGTGGGGGCAGAGGCCTCCTTGCACTTGGCAGCTGCAGGGCACTTGGAACGGGCCAGGTTTGCGGCCATGGGTATTCAGCAGAGTTCAGGAAAATCCAGTTGCTGCTCCTGCCGAGGGAGGGAGCAAATAAGGGAAGTCAGCAACGCCACAAACTCTCTCGAAGCTGCTGTTGTGGAGCTTGCAATCCTTGAACGGCTTTGAACGGCCTGAGGATGGCACTGCAGGGTGTCACCTCACCTTGCCAACTCCTGGGCCACAGCACCTGCTTTTGAGGCAGCTAAAGACTTCTCCCTATGCTCTGCACACTTTTCTTTAAAAGGTTACAGTAACATTTTGGTCTTTTCTGTCATTCTAGATTAGATCTCCATGTTATAATTAAAACGTAAGCAGAATTTGTTCAGGCCTGGGAGCTTCCCAGTCTGGTAGGAATTCTGGAGTCTGCTTTCCTTTTCTATATTTTATTTGCTAAAACGTCTGCATGTCATGTTCAATACTGATCTCTGGGGTGAGATAGCTTTCTTCTCTGGTCATTCTACCTATTTGGAAAGCTCAGTGCACAATGAATACTGAAGACAGCTGTACTTCTGAAATTAATCTTGGATAACCTTATCTAAATAACATCATTTTAAAAATGAACAGACTTTTTTGAGAGGAACTTTCCTACATAAAACAGATAATTTTTAACTCAGTGGCTAGTTGAAAAGGAAAATTTGAACATTTGTTTTATGTTATTGTGGAGAACCACCATGTGATTCCAAAACTAACATCCCAGACCAGCAGTTAAGCAAAAAAAAAAAAAAACAACCCCAAAAAAAAACCAAAAACACCCACCAAAGAATGAGACAGCAAGCATTTAAAAGCCTTTTACATGTGAAAAGAATTTAGTATGAGAAACGTAGCTTATCCAAGTATGTAATTCTGGTCTTTATATTTCATGGCTGTTTGCTTAGAAATTTTCAGGCTTGTGAAGCTGGATATAATTTTAAAAATTACAAACTGTATTTTTCTGTTGCTGAGGAAATAGTTTCTACAGACCCATGACCAGCATATTGAACTGTATCACCACAAACTATATTAAAATGCATAACAGCACATATTGGCTATTAATTATATATTAACTTTGTTCCAGTGCACTCGACTGGCTTTTGGGAAGTTCTGCTCTGTTCAATACGGGAAAGGTTTGCTTTCTGCCCTAGAGGCAGTTCCTTAAGCTTCCAACTGCCAGGAATATGCTGTGCTCACTGGGACACAAGAGAGGAGAGAAACAACCCTTCTGAATGACTTTCTAACAGCGCTGGGATGTCCTGGAGCACTAGAAAAGTTACAAGAGCGAAAGTTACAAAGAAAAGTTACAAAGAATAGAGACTCCTTCCTCATCCTGATGGATTCAAGGATGTTTTCCCAGTTCCCGCAGTGATGCAGCACCTTCCCAGAGATCTGTGATTCCTGGGTGACAGCTGGTGCCTCAGCTCCCTGGGAAGGGACTCCCCTCGTCCACCCCTCTCATGCTCCGCGGCTTCCCTCCCAGCAGAGAGGCGCGCAGCACTTGTTCGCTCCCTCAGGGCCCGACTCCAAGTCTCCAGGAGAAAGTGGGAACCTTTCCAGGGACTTCCACGCACTTTTGGTCGGGCCCTGGCCGCTCCACGCCCAGCGTTCCCACCGCGCAGCGACAGCTCCGCCGCCCGTGTCCCTGCCCACCTGGCCCCTCCGGCAGCCCGTAACCCTCTCCTCCTCCCTGCCTCCTCGGCGGCACACCGGGCCCGCGCTGCCGGGGCTGCAGGCCCGGGACGCGGCCCCGCACGGGGCGCACGGGGCGCTCCGGGAATCCGCGGCTCCGCGCGGCGCTCCGGCCGGGAGGCGCGGCCGCTGCCCGGGATGCGCCGGTCCCCGCGGGGCACTGCGGGCGCTGACAGCCCCGCCGGAGCCTGCCCGCGGCCCCGGGAGCCGCCGCTCGCTGCCCGCCCGTACCTGAGAAGTCGGCGAGAGCCGCGACCTCGGCGCCGCACAGCAGGAGCACGCAGGAGAGGAGGCGGAGGAGCCGCCCGGGCTGTCCCTGGGCGCGGCGTGGCTGCAGCCCCGCACACCCGTCCCTCATGGTGCGGGACGGGGCGGCGCGGGCCGGGGGGGCAGCCCCGCCGCCTCACATGGCGCAGCCGGGCCCGCTGGCGGCGCGGCCCCCCCGGCGCCCTCGGGGCTGCCCCTGCCCCGCGTGGGAGGAGGAGGAGGAGGAGGAGGGCGAGGGCGGAGCAGCCCTGCCAGCGGCCGCGGGCACTCGGGGCGCGGGGCGGCGGGGCAGGCTCGGGAAGGCTCGGGAAGGGACGGGAAGGGCCGCGGGCTCCCGGCGGCGCCGCGCCGGGCACTGCCCTCGGCGCACATCGTGCGGCCGGGCTGACTCAGAGCCGGCTGCACCTCGCCCGCCCTCCCCGGCTCTCCCCACCCCTCTCCGAGCGGTTCGCGCCTCCCTCCCGGCCAAGAGGCTCGATTTCAGCATCTCCCCCCTCATTCTCGCTTGGCGGCGGTGGCAGGACTGTCACGGACCTACACGCACACCGTGGCCACATTTCCCCGCTGGTGTTTTCCCCGAGACAGGCGCAAGGCGCTCCCCATCACTCACTCCTGTCCCCAGCCCCGCTTCCCTGCGCTCCCTACTCCGCACGCCCTCGGCTCTGGTGCTCCAGCCCCGCTCCTGCCCTTACACCTCGGCTCACGGGTCTCTGGGGGAACCCAGCCGGGACCTGCGCCCGGCAGCATCTCTGCATGAGCGATTTCTGTGGGCAAGCAGCACGGACTCTTCCGTGTTGCAAAAGGAGCAGCTCTGTTTCCTCACGCTGACGGGGTGTGTCACCACCTCACCGCAGCCCCGGACGCTAGCTCAGCGCGCCTTGAGTGCGTAGGCTTGGCTTAAAGCCTTCACTGCAAAGTGAGGAAACATCTTGAAGTCACTTTGAGAGACTTCAAGTTGTTCCCTGAAGTCTTTTGTGATACAGAAAAGTGAACCAGTGAGAAGTCCAAACATTACTACCTGCTAAACTACCTTCCAATGTAATTTGGTGCATCTTTTAAGGGATGAGGGATTCAAGGGAATGAATCAGGACAGCTCCCAGTTCCTGTAAGGGCTGTCCTCAGGAAAGACAGCTTAGAACCAACCCTGGAAATGGGGCACAAAAGCATCTTTCTTCCTGGGGCTGTGGGTAGACATGAATATCCAGCTGTTTGCATCCTGCCATGCATGATCACACTGATCTTTCTCTTGAAAAAAACCCACGAGTGAGTCAGGGAAAGATGATGGAACCAAACTAATTGTGTTAAATCTATTCCTCTCCTCCTGCTCCAACTGAAGTTGGAATGCATCCAGGTCTGAATTTACAGTTTGGCACCTCTTTTTAGAGGTTACACTGAACTTTGACCAACTTGGTCTTCAAGTTTGAATCTGAATCCACTTTTGTTCCCCTTCACACACAGAAAAACAACTGGGTAACACACATATTAGCCTATGCTTCCTTAGTCTTGGGCAGATAAGAGCAAAACAGGTTTCACATGAACCTGTCCAAGGTCAGGGACACTCCATCAAGTGTTACTGGACTCAGATAACTGGGATCAAAGACACCGAAATAACAGTGTAAAATCACTCTGAGACATCTGCAACTGCAAACACAGATGGGGAGAGGGAACAGCAGCTCTGCAGGTGAAGCCCTTGCTGCTGGCTGCTTCAGATAAGGACAGTGTTAGCCCCTGAACTCAGCCAGTTACCCTCTGCCTTCCAGGGGGGACTGGAAGGAGACTTGTGGGAGTCTCCCCCTCCTCCCCTTCTTTGTCCCCCTGATCTTGCACCTGACCATCAATCTGACACTTCCTGCACCAGCTGTCTCAGGTCAGTCCCCCAATGGATGCTGGGGAGCAAGCAGCACAGATTTTTACAGAGAAGCATTTGGAGGCCACACTTGGATCCTCTAGAAAGGTGTTCAGGTGATTAGGGTGAACTTACCTGTCTATCCCAACTTCCCAGCTGCTGTAACCTCGTTTGAGGTGAGGTTATGCAGCCAGACCATCTGTGGCTTCAGGATGCCAAACCTCCACTCCCTGTACAGCCAACGGAGAGACAGCTCATATCCAGGCCACCTGCCACAGTTCTAGCAGGAAGGGTTTCACCTCCTTCTCTCACATCTGCTCACTAATCCCTGGAACAGATGTCCACGATGACCACTCAGTGTGCTGTGAGTGACTGAGCAGACAACAGATCTGTGACAAGTACACAATCAATGCAGAAGAATATATAAACATCCAAAATAACTGGGAAGTATCCCACACTTGTGCTTGAAAGGCTTTGAATCAGAAGGTCTGATGAGCACTTGTGAACCTTCTCTTCCCAGTGAGATAACACAGCTTTTTCTAGCCTGGTGGTGCTGTAAGCAAAAGACCATCCCAAAGTGCAGGAATGAGCCTGGGATGCTTTTGGCACTCTGCAGGCATAACCCAAAGGCAGAGGCAGTTTCCAAGAGGAATGACAGAACTGGGAGAGGGTCAAAACACAGGTAACCTCCAGGAAATGACTGCACACGAGGCAGCTGGGTGCTCCTGCTTGCAGACATCTGCCTTCAAGGGAAGCCTTCCTGTGAAGGAGGAAAACTTATGGACACTGTGGCTGACAGGAACTGAATGGCATCTATATTTTTTTACACATATATATATGTGTGTGTGTGTGTGTGTGTGTGTGTGTGTGTGTGTGTAGTGGGTTTTTTCCTTTTCCCTCTGAATGGGGGCTACTCTGCTATTCAAAATTACCCTAAAAACAAGTAACCTAAAATATAAAAAGTAGTCTTGCAAATCTCTGCTATTCCCTGTGATGGGTAGTGCTTAAAGAGTAAACTTGGAGACAGGGGTGTAAAATACAAAGGCAGGAAGGGAGAAAGTGTTCATCATGATGTGCAGAATGCAGCTCCTAGAAGCTGGCAATACTCACTTGCTGCAAGACAATATAACTAATCCAGACATGTTCAGCATGTAGAATTACAGAATCTTATCCTTTCCTCACAAGCAATAGGAATTAGACTCCTTTTTTCCCCCAAAGGAAAAAAAAAAAATCACACAAAACTCCAGAGTTAGAATCCAGGAAAGATATCACATCTGCTTCAGACACTTTCTCTCTTTTGGACTTGGGGAGAAAAGAAATCATTTCACAGTGCCAGAAATGCAGGATTTGTGTTGTTACATGCAAGCTTGGCAAAAGCAAAGCCAAAATCTGAGCACTTAACTTATTTTTCTCCATATTAATAATTTTCCCCTGAACTTCGCTCCAACTGCCAATTCAAAGCTCATATCATGACTTAGTGTATGGAAATTCCAATAAAATTAGTGCGTCAGTTAAGAAGTAAACAATGTGAAATAAAAGAAAGTGAATGTGAAAAAATAATGTGAAGTAAAATAGACAGTTGAGTTAGATGGCCTAAATTTTTCTATTAGTGAAAAAAAATCACTAGATCTATTTACAATAACAAAAATTGTCAGAAAAATGCCTCAGAAGTACTTTTGCTCACAAACACACACACACATATGTCTGTGAGACACTTCTCACCACCATACCCCTTACTGCTTTTTCTTCCTGCTTTCTCCCCTGTAAATTTTTAAGAGCTGATATTTGACATTTTCATTTTATTCTCCCAGAATAAAGTTTCCAAGAATTTCCCTAATGTTCTTTTTGGCTTTTCAGGACTAAAACAAAACAAAACAAAACAAAAATAAGAACAAAACCCCAAGCTTTTCCCACATTTTTAAACATTTTATATTCCTGCATTCTGTCCCAGACAGAATATTCAGGACAGTTCAAACAAGTGGGTTGCTATCCTCTGTCTGTTTCTATGGAAATGAGCGTCAGACCACCTAAAACAAAGCACATACTTTACAGTAATCACTGTATGGTGACTATTTAAAATATCAGACTGCGTTTTTCCCAATCCAGCCTCTATTTCTATGGATACAAGCTGAAAATGGTTGTAGGGAAGCTTGTTCATCATTTTTTTTCTAATTCTAAACGTGCTTTGGATGCTGTAAGTTCTCACAAGGTGCTATGGATAATAAGATCTAACTAGATCTTCAAGTGTACTGTAATTTGAACTTCAGAGGACCAATGTGGTGAGCCAGAGTTAGGAAACACTCTCGTGTGTGTAAATAGAAATTTGAATCAATACTGAGGGAGCACTCCACAGAGCAGGTTTAGAAGGACGGAAAATATTTGCTGGTTTCTGCTGTTTTTTGACTCACTTCAGAGAGAGCAAACTCAGCTAAACAAGTTTTGAGTTTTGTGCTCCTGAGCTGCTCCTTGGCCAAACTAGTCACAACACCAGAGAGACCCTGAGCACTTCACAAGGCAGAGGATGTGGCCCGTGAAGTTTGTACAGCCCACCTCCTCACGTCTCACTGGAGTGAAACCTCACTCCATTTCCTCACCAGGCACAGCAGAAAATCCCCACTCCTCACCCTCCTGAGCGCTGCCACGCTGGCTGGCACTTCTCCTGTACACAGATTGCTTCTTCTAGCAGTGCACCTGGCACTTGTACAGACATGAAGCAAGAGGCATGTCCCATCTCACAGAGCTTACTGCTGGAAACAAGAGAAAACATGACCTAAGGTGGAGGCAGAGCAACTGCACCAAGGAAAAGGTCCTGGGTTTCTTTTCTTGCCCTCTTAAAGCACCCAAGTCGTCTCTGGTCACTCCTGACATGATGCTTCCAAGACACACTGGCAAAGTCTGTGTGTCTTGCCTCTCAGCTTAGGAAGGACATTAGGACAGACTTGCTGGGTGGACCACGGTCTTGGAAATCAACCTCTTTGTGAAAGTGCTTTATTATGGTTTTATAAGCCCGCCTTTGATGGGTTGTTGTCATTGTTCCCCTTTAATAAGTATTTGAGCTAAGATTTTTCCAAAATGACTTATGATTATGTACTTGAAACTCAAGACTGAAGCTTTTTAAAGCCACAGAATCAATGTCAAAACACTGAAAAAAACCTGTGGCTTTTCCAAGAGCCTTGAAAAAAAATCAGGCTTCAGGGTCTCTCAAGTTAGGTATGTAAAGGCATGGAAAACTGGTAGTGTTTCAGAAAAGAGTAGTCCATATCAATACCTAATCAGTGAGAGTTGATAGTTTTGAGATCCAGACCTCAGGCTAATTCAACCTGAGCACTGTGAAATTAAAAGCACGTAACAAAATTTGAAAATAATATTGCAGTGTTTGTAAGTGCCTGCTTTTCCCATCAGGACTGTAAGGGCTCCCTGGTAAATTCTGTGACTCAGTGATTGTGTCAAACTAACTCAGACTGGAAGATGCTTGGAGATTATTCCATGTGTAAGGTGGGAAGGATTTCAGTACACAGAGGATACCCTGAGTACTGCAGTAGATACTCAGAGGTGCTTCCAGCATGTGCCTCCTGTAGCTTTTCACAGCCTGCTCATTGACCTCCCCACTCTTCTGTCCTCTTCCCTTCTCTTCTGATCTTTCCACCCATCTTCAGCACCTGGGCACCCTCATAATGCCTTGTCCATATTGACAGGCTCTGACTCAAACCCCTGATGCTCAAAATGCCTTGTGCGTATCGACAGGCTCTGATATTCCTTGTGGGAGGAACCCAAATTGCCATTAGTCAGGCCGAAAACGCACTCCTTGCACTCCAGCTGAAAGAACTCTGGGATTGGAGGAGGAGGGAGAAGAGGAGGAGAGGTGGTTTTGTTTTACAGCATCTAGAGTAAAAAAAGCTGTGGTTTTACTTCAGCCTTGCCAGCCTCTCATCTCCTGGGTCCACACACTGACCTTGCACATCCCCTGGACTCCTCGATGCCAAACTTGTGGAATTCAAGCACTGCAATGACTGTGTCCCCAAGTGCATGGCCTAGCACTGGGCTGACCAGGATCATGGGAATGTGGGGCACAGGGCATTCAGACATGTGATGGCAAAGAAGGGATAATGCTGGGAATATTCCCTTCTGGGAGGCTGTGCTGAGGAGGGGGTCCTGATATCCCATCTCTTGCAGCATCCACTCTCTCTCCTTCTGTGATCCCATGCCTCAGAGTGTCAAAGGCTGGAAAGCAGGAAGATTTGACAAAGAGCTCTATATCACACTTGAAATTTTGGGGAAGACTGAAGGAAACTTTTCTGTGAAGTAATTGTGTAAACTAAGAGCAAACATTGAGAACTACAGTTTTAGAGATGGGATTTTGAATTAATTCCATTCCCTTTGAATGCTTTTTATAGTTAATTTATACTTTAAACGAAAAAAATATTTTAAGAAATGAATACATTTCTTACTAGTGTAGGGTAGGGGATCACAAGTGACAGATGGCCTTGAAGTGAAACCACCACAGGGGTTACTTTAACTGGGGCTCCAGTACCCCAGCACCAGTGGGTTTAAAGGACAGGTTTGGGCTGGGATTAGCACAGGCTATAGCTGGGCTCATGCACAGGTCTGTCAGCAGTCCTACTCAGAGACAGTCCCACATCTGCAGGGAGAAGTTGTAGGCCTGGAGATCAGGCTGACTTTGGGAAGGGTCATGAGGACATGGTGAGGGAGTGATGTAAATGCCTATCAGGAGACTTAATCCTGAGGGGTGGCAAGCATTAGCTACAGAACAGCGAGTATCCATGGCTGAAGGCTGCAGAGGGGCTGGCTGAGAAGGACAGCAGTGTTTGAGGCTGAAATCAGAAGAGAAACCTTGGTGAAGCTCTGTGTTAGAAATGTAGATTTCTAACAAATCAGATTTTTGTCTTCAGGACTGCACGGGTGAGGATCCCACAGTGCAGAAAAAGGCTCAGGTTTGGGAGGCAAAGGCAAGCCAGCAGGACTGCAGGGCTGAGCTTGGCTGGTTACACACTGCCAGGGCAGTGAAGGCTTCAGAGCTCCTCACTGAGGCAGGAAAGGGTGCCTTGGCTCACTTAGGCTGGGATCTAGAGCTGCTCCTTGAACAAGGCGGAGGGCTGAGGTTCATGTGAGGGACCAGGAACTGTTTTCCAGGGTTGAGAATGCCAGAGGGGCAGTGTGTAACTTGGATATGATGATCTGCTCATCTGGCAAGAAGCACAGAGGAGTGAGAACTGGGCAGCTCAGAGGCTGCTGCTTGACTCATTCACTGCTCCCATCTGCTGCACATACAAGCACAGCACAGCAGATGAATTCTCTCTGGGCCTGAGGTCTCTGACTGGCCCCCATAAATGCTGCTTGCCAAAAAACAGACTGAGGGGAGGCGAGCTGTCAGATATAACAGAGAAAGCAAAGGGCACGGGCTTCAACGTGCACTCCAGCAGAACATGGAAGTGACCTGGCTGGAAGGGAGAGCAGCAGTCTGCTTCCCCAGCCTCCTGGAAGCCTCTGGCAGCTCACAGGCTCTGAGGGGACAGATTAGTTGAACTTCAAATAAAATGAAGTAAATATAATTTTCAGTGCCATTCTGCAGTACTTTTTAAAACACTAGAACTATGAAATATGGTGTGATGGTAACTATCAGGCTTGTGAGTCTGGTAACTAGGACTTTTACCTTGAAGATCTCAGTATGGGTACTTTGAGCCTTTAAAAAGCTGTGTTAAATCAAATATTTTTTCCCGGTTCTACTAGTTCTGGCCTTCCTTTCCATCCCCTCAATAACAAAGCAGCTCCCTCTTGAGAATGTTACTTACCTTCCATATTACGTGCCTATCAATTTCTGGAATTGCAAATGTATTTGGATACCTGCATAAATTTAAGTTTCAAGAAAACTGTAAGGCTGAAACAAAGGATTCCCATCATCCAGAAGAACCACCAAAAATGTTTTATGGAAGAACTGAGAAGTCTGTACCTTTGCATAGAATTTGCTACACTGAGGTAAATCCAAATGAAACTGCCTTCTAAACAAGCAGAAAAATAGTTGGAATGTAGTGAGTTGAATTTAAATGTGCCTAGAAATCGGAATTATTTGCAGAGTTTGGAGCATGATGTCACTAGCAGCAGTAATATGCTTTTAGCTTTGTTCTCATAAATTAGTAGCAATTCATACTTTCCCATTTCCTTCCCCCCCCCCCCCCCCCCAGTCTTATGTACTCCCTTTATTTTACCCTTTTCTGTCTTCTAACTCCAGCTTCTTTTATTTTGTTCTATCCTCTGCTCTCAAAACATCGCAGCATCTTCTGTCAGTGTGAAAGCATTTGTTCATCCTAGGTCTCAGAATGGCTGTGAATGTTGCCCTCTTCTGGATCACTTTTTTTTTTTACAGTATTTTTCTAAAAAAAAAAAAAAAAAAAAAAAAAAAAAAAAAAAAAAAAGAAAAACAGTTTGAAAAAGCCCAGGAAGATACTAACGTTCCCTTTATTACTTGCACATATGAAAAAAAAATCCGGTTTGGATTTGGATAGATCTTTAATTTTTTCTTACTGAACTAATCTACTCTATCTTCCACTACTGTTTCAACTGTTGTCATGCCACATGAAACAGTTTACTGGAGCAAGGCTTTTTCCATTCCTCCTTTTCGCTGTGCTTGTCCTGGAATAACTTGCTGAAAGCAAGGGAAGGGTTTAGATTTTAATTAATCCCTCTGGCAGTGGGAAGCCATTCCCCCTTTTCTGTCACTCCTTCCCTTATAAACAGTCCCTCGCTGTCTCTCCTGTGGGCCCCTTCAGGTACTGGAAAGCCACAGTCAGGTCACCCCGAAGCCTTTCCCTCTCCTGGAGAGAGAGGAGTGTCTGAGGAAGTTCTGTCCCCTCCCTGCTTCCCTGCACTCCGTGCTTTCCCCTTCCACTCCTAAGTTTAAGCCGTGTTGGTCCAGGATCCCAGGGGGCTGCAGTCTGGGGAAACTGGGATGACAAAAGCCTTGCAAGCAGCGATGGATGAGAGACTGCTGCAGACGGGACACTGGGCAGGAATTGTTCCCTGTGAGGGTGGGCAGGCCCTGGCACAGGGTGCCCAGAGACGCTGCGGCTGCCCCTGGATCCCTGAGGTGTCCAAGACCAGGTTGGACATTGGGGCGTGAAGCAACCCGGGCCAGTGGAAGGCGTCCCTACCCATGGCAGGGGGTGGGAACGGTTACGGTCCGTTCCAAGCCATTCCACGAGAACTATTTTTAACTCTTTTTGCCCACCTCGGCACTGGTAGCTGGGAAAGCCTTCCCTCTAGGGCGGTCCGGCTCCCCTACGGCCCCGGGCTGCTCCCGCCCCTTCCTGCGAGAGCGGCGGCGCTTTCCGGGGCGGGCGTGGGCCGGGTTGGGATCGAGCATGGCCGGGAAGCGGGGCGGCGAGGCCGGGGAGCGGAGCGGGGAGCCTGCGGCCAAGCGCGCCTGTGGCCCGCGGGACGAGGAGTTCAATGGCGCCCGCTTCAAGGCGCTGCTGCGGGAGCCGGCGGCCGCCGCCAAGGGTGAGGGGCTCTGCAGGGCGGGAGAGGCGCCCCCTGAGGCGGCCGGTCCGGGCTGAGGGGGCTCACCCGGGCTGAGGGAGCCGGTCTGGGCTGAGGGGGCTCACCCGGGCTGAGGGGGCCGCGGGACGAGGGGGCTGCCCCGGGCTGAGGGGGCCGGTCTGGGCTGGGCGGGCGGCCCGAGGGACGTCGCGGGGATGTCACGGATGCTGCTGCTGGGGATGGATGCCGCACACGGACACGACCCCTCTGTGGCCCAGAGCGGGCCCCACGCGTGGCGCTGGTGGCCCGGGTGACGCTGTGGCTTTGCAGGGCTGGAGACCTTCGTGTCCATCGCCAAGACGCTGCCGTCGCCCCAAGTGTACGATGTCGTGGAGGGATACGTGAAAATTTCCATGGAGTGTGCTGAGATATTCAGGCTTCTCGATGGAGAAAGGAAACCTGAAAGTGAAGTAAGTTGGATATGGGGGCTGTCATTCAGGGGCTGGTGGCTGCAATCCCGACAATCCCACTCTGGAGAAGAACCAACAAAAGGTCACTAGGGAATGGTCACAGCTGTCAGGGCTGACAGAACTCCTGGAGCATTTGGACAGTGTTGTCAGGCACAGGGTGGGATTGTTCAGGTGTCTGTGCAGGGCTTGGAGTTGGGCTGGATGATCCCTGTAGGTCTCTTCAGGCTCAGGATGTTCTGTGGTTTTATGAAAAAGTAGTGCTTTGTGGTGTAAATAACACTGTAAATTTTTGGTTTGGGTTGTTTTATTTTTTTTCTGGAAGTAGCAATGGCAGAAGTGCCTACCAAATGGGAGATGCTCCTTTCTGTTCATAGATGTTCTTGGATTTAATGACACACGCAACCAATAGTCCTGTCCCAATCAAGCTGTTATCAAAAGGCCTTTTAGGAAATAAGGGGATCAACAGAAGCAGTTAAGAAAGCAAAAAAGTAGCCTAGTGAAAGTAAATGTTTTTAGATATCTGCCTGATACATCAGCATTTCTAGGAAGCCACTGGTAAAGTTGACTTCATTTTTGTTATGTCATCCGGACACAATTTTATCCTCCTCAGAATATGATGAATAAACAAAGAGTTCAGTAACTTTTCACTGTGAGTGCTGGTGCAGTATTGCTTACAATGTAGTGTTACTTACAATGTAGTATTGTATTGTGTGGCTTTTTAACCATCACTTGCTGTTCTTTGCCTTTCAGTATCATTTTTGTCTCTGTAATGTTCAGTGACAGCCTTTCCTCAATATCCCAGTGCTAGCAGGGGCTGATGTTTGTAATGGGCACAGTCCCAGTGCTGTATGGATTCTGAATTCTTCTGGCAGGAATTAATTGCAAGATTGGAACATGATACTTTTCTCCAGCACATTTCATTTTTCATCATCCACTTAGGAGCAATTGTCTCTTGAAGTGTTGATTCCTTGAAACTTCATGCTCTCAGATGTGATCTTTGCAAAGAGGAAGCATAATTTGGGAGAGAATCTGGAAGTTAATGTCACTTTCGTGTGTGGAAGATTTCCTCTTGGAGTGGGGTTGCTCTTTTTATTAATGGTGGTTATTACTGTTTGCTCAGCTGATAATTTCAAGTCTTACCTGATATTGTCAGGTACTAACATACTTTTCTATCCTGCAGATGCTGTTAATCTTTCAAGCTCTAGAAGCCATTTTACTGAGGACAGCCAGCGACCTCTCACATTTTTCTGTTGTGGGAATGAACATTGTCAAAAAGTTGATTCATTCCTATATGAAACTGGTCTATGCTGCTTTGTATTCTGAAAATCACAGGTAAGTCTTCTTGGTGCTCTGGTGGAGAATCTCTGTCAAGTGATCTGTAGAGACTGTTCTAGATGTTGCAAAATTCATCTTGACTTATTGCTAATAATGCCCCTCTATTTCATAATCCTTTCCCACTTGTCATAAAATAATTGCCTGTGGAAATCTTTGCAAAGTGGAAACTGCTACATCAAACAATCCAGTGTGGTAGGATACTTTCCTGAAGCTGTAGTTTTCATCAGCTGGGCCTGTGCTGATGAGAGCTAGCATGGGTGGTACCTTGAGTGCTGTTATTTCAATGCTGCTTGATTTGTGGGGTGAAATGTATGGTGTGGAACAGGCCTGGGCAGTCTTCCCGTGATGGCAAAAAGAGCTGCTCTCGAGTGCTTTATTTCCCTGTGTTTTTTGGAGTCAGGTTTCCATGTTTATATTGGATTTTTCTCTTTCAGACTGACTTTTCTTCTGCAATTTTTTCAGTCTCTTAAGTCTGAGGTCATTTTAGGTTGTTCAGTAATTGTGTTATCTATCCATGATCTCATGCTCGTGTGGATAGGGGAAAGAAGTTGCAAATGTCAGACATTTCAGGACAAAGCTGGGAGGAAGAGGAAAGCAGAGGAAAAAGCAGACTGAAATTGGCTTGTCCAAGGCCAGTGACTCGTCTTTCAGTCTTGGAGCAGAACTGGAAAAGTTTTCTGTGCTTTCCCAGTTCAAAGACTCCACTGTGCTTCCTGCACCGTGCAGTTGATCTTATTGCAGCAGGAATTTTAACGGGACAAAGAATCTCAAATAGGTACACTAGAAACAAATCCTGAGGCTGTGCAAGATCTGCACTTCTGACTAAGTGTTCAAAGGTTGCAGCTTCTGGAGAAATCCTTGTAGAACCTGCACAGAGGAGGCTGCAGATCTCTGATGGGAGATGCTCTGCATTTTCTGTGCAACCTCTTTGATGTGCAGAGGTATTTTCTTTGCTGTATGTCTAGATGGGATCTGTGCTTGAGTCAGGTGGCTTTTTGCAGTTTGTCCACACCAGAAACATGATGGACAGATTGCAGAGCTGTTCATGGCAGTGGCTGTTCAGATGGTGCAGGTCTGCAGTCTTGTGCATGGTGGCCCTGACACATTCCTGCTGAAATAAATGGCAAACCTCTGTGAGTTCAGGAGTTCATAGAATCATGGAATAATTAAGCGTTCTCTAGTCCAACTCCACTGCCATGAACAAGTCCAGCTTCACATTACAGCTTAATTTTGGGGAAGAACATAAAAAGGCATTTCCTTCTCCTTTCTCCCCTCGCCCCTCTTTCCCAGCTGCAGTTCTTACTGCCTAAAATAATTATTCTGATAGTTGAACCTCCCTTCTACTTTCTCTTTTAGTTTTAGCCTGTTGATTTGGCAGTTTGTGTAGCCATCCTCCTGGGAATGCCTGCAGGTTTGGCTGGGCTTTGTTTTGTTTTTTAGGGTGAGCCGGGGGTGCCTCACCCTGCTGTCAGCCATGGTGGCTCAGGGCCCGGATTCTGCAAGGGATGTCTACAGTCATTTTGATTTCAACAACAAGTACCTGCCTGGCTTGCTGAAAAGAAGATGTAAGCAGGTAAATTGAGGTGCTGCGTGCCATGGCGTGCTGTGCCATGGCTCCACCAGCTTTTTTAGCTGTCTGTTCAGAACAAAGCTGTTGCCAATGTTTGCTCTATTTTCATCTGCAAGAGCTTAACTCTCCCGTCCTGTCTCAGGCTGAAGCCCTTGACTGTGCCCAGCTGGACACATGAAATTGCCTCATGTGTTTCCAACCAGCTATGGAGAAATAGAAATGTACAGTTCCTGTGAACTGCCCTTCCAATGTCTAAAGCAGAGTGAAAGTGACAGTAAACTCCTGAAAACTAGTGGTTTTTTTTGCAGTTTGCTGCCACTGAAATAAATGGGGATTGGAGAGGGGATACTGAGAGTAATTATACAGAGTAATTGCATTTGAAAGCTTAAACAAGAGTTCTAGATAATCTATGAAGCTGGAAATCCTTAAGAAGAATATGTGAGTCAAGAGAAAAAAGTCACTGTTTTTCCAGAAGAAACTATCTCTTGTTCCCTCCCTGTTTGCTAAAAATAGCCAGGATTGACCCAAACCAGTGCTTTAGAACAAGAATATTTGTGTCATTCCAAATGCAAGTGTATAATAAATCCAGTGTTGTTTGCAAAGTTGACATATTGTTTCTGGATTTTAAAGATTACTTGCAGAGCAAATGTGTAGGTTTGTGTTGGATTTGTGCCCTCTGAGATGAAAATTCAGAGTTTTTCTTTATAAAGCAATCAAGTGGAAGGCAAAAAACCAAACACATCCCTTTTTCCCTGGAACCACTTTGATAGTTTGGAATTGTCAGATTCCGTGGATTTTGACCTCACTGCAGGAGCTGTCCACAGGAGTACCTCCACCCTTGATTTTAAATGCTTGGGTGTAGTCTTTTGACCACAAGCTGCTTAAATAAGGTACAAGGAAACTAGCATCCAAAAGGTCTCAGTCTTGTACAGCTTTCAGTGAAAAAATGTCACAGCTGGCTATCAGAGGTGAGATTTTAACACAGAAATACCAGGCCCAAAGCTTACAGCAAAACCTTGTTTGTTTCTCTCTATTTCTTCTTTCAACCCTTTGGTGAGTCCCTGCTGCCTTATCTTTTGCTTACTTAGAATCTTCTTTCAGGCTCCTTTACATGCAGCTTAATTTTGCACAGCAAAAAGGTTTTTAAAAAAGGTTTAAAAAAAGTTGTAAACGATGGCAGGACTCTGTCAGGGGATGGAGTGGTGGGATGAGGGGTGACTCTTGGGAAGAGGTGTATTTACACTGGATATTGGGAGGGGATTCTGGGCCATGGGGGTGATGGGACGCTGTCCTGCACAGGCTGCCCACAGAAGGAACTGCCCCATCCCTGGGGTGTCCAAGGCCACGCTGGACAGGGCTGGGAGCAGCAGGGCTTGGGATGGTGGAAGGTGTCTCTGCCCCTGGCAGGGCGTGCAGTGAGGGGATCCTGGAGATCCCTTCCAACTCAAACCATTTTGTGATTCAGTGTTCATGTCCTGTGGTGCTGTTACAGGCCAAGCTTGCACTGCTTCCGCTGTGCCTGAGCTGGCAGTTTTATATTCCCCCCTTCTCACGGGCATTTCTGTGATCTGACCAAGCAGTGCACAGGTGGGGAGGGTCAGTGATGCAGGGTTTGCCATGAGATGGCTGTTAGTGTTTCCTTTTTATTTAAATCTGTGGCCTGGTCTCGTACATTGAGAATTGAAAAGCGCGTGAACCGGTACATTTTCCTTTTTATGTAAAAGTGCTCTGTTTAATGCAGGAAGTTTTTTAGCTGAATTGCATGTAAATGTATGTCTGTGGCTGCATGCAACATTCTTATAAAAGTTGTTCCATTCACCCATTTATGGCACTTCTAGGGATAATCAGCAGTTGCAGTATCAATTGTGCAGTGGGTACAATCTGTGTGCTAACAACAATTTTTAATTTTATATTTATATTTTTGTGTTTCCAGGGGAGACCAGATGTCCGCATGGCCTACATTCAGTTTGCTCTCTCCTTTCTCATTGCTGGTGACAATGCAATCTTGGCACAGGTGCTGGAACTAAAAGGTACTTCATAACTGCTTGGTGGGTTTTTGTTTTTAAGGCACAGTCATTTATAGGTGATAATAAATATTACCTAATTAAAAATGTGAACCAGGTAGAGAGCACTGATAAGAAGCAAAATATGTATTTTTCATCTTATTATCTGAAAAGCTTTAAACTTCTTTGGTAGTGTAGTAAATAAGCCTCTCCTGCTTGAGAACAATATGCTATCTGCTAAAACTTTGCAAAAATAAAGTCTTTGGTGTCACAGGTTAAAAAACTGTAAATCTAATAGAAAACTTTGAGGTCATAGAGTCAATAAAGAAAAAAAATTCATGGCTTCCAGCCTTGCTCATAGGACAGTAACAGTGGATATGTTGCATTAATTTTCTTTTGAAAAGGGTGTACTTCAGTTGCCTTTCTGCCCTGTGAATTGTGACCCTTGGAAAAGTTATGAGACAATTCAGGAGGGATCTAGAAATATTGTTTAAAAGAAAGTGCCTAAGCCACTAGCTGGCAGCAGTAATGGCAGGGGACTGAGAACTGGCTGTAATTACTGACTGCTCCTGCTCCTGCTCCCCAGGGCTGCTGGTTTCCTTTAGGTGCTGGCAGGGGTTCAGTTCTGGCTGGCTGGGGATTGCCCACCTCGGCCCAGTCAGTACAGATGGCTTTCATTCCCCTGCAGGAGCCCCAGGCTCTCTGTAAACTGAGGTTGTCTGACTTGGGGAAGCACTGGTGAGCCCAAATGTGATGGATGTAGTTGGAGATGGAACCTCCAAACCTTTGAGAATTACTCAGTGGAACAATTACAAGTGCTTCAAGGGGAGGAGTATGACATTGCTTGAATTTTAGTGTGGCATTTCAGGGCCCAAAATGCATTTAAAGTTGACAGATGCTGTAGCAGTGTTAACCAGTCAAGATGAGAGTAGGTTTGGCAGCATCACTTGCTCATAACCATAGTAATCATCCTTCTGAACTCTGATTGCTGCCTTTGGTTCATCCTGGAATAAAACAGCAGGATAAATGATGTGACATGGAAGAGGAATGGGGATGAATTGCCTGAAGTATTTTAGTAAGAAAAGAGCTTTCACATTTTGACTTACCATTTGAAATGTCCTCTTAGATTTCATTCCAGCTATTCTTCGCTCTGAAATAAAGGAAGACAGAGTTTCTACTGTCAATCTTCTGCTTTCCACACTGACAGCTAAGGTATGATACACCCTTGAAACTGTGTTGTCTCATGTTGTCTATTTCCTCGCTGCTGAAGGCAGTTCTGCAGTGATTTCCCCCACAATGTTCAGTTCTCAGGGCTGCTGGCAGCACTGCTGCTGCACTGTGGGACTGATGATATGTGTTGGACATTGGTAGCTTGGCTGTATTGCTGTCTCAGGGTTGAAAACAGGGAAGCAGGAATTGCTGAAAGGTGTGAGAGTTGGTTTAGTGGTGGCTGCCTTTGCTGTGCTCTGTCACCTTCTGAGCATGGCCCTGCCTCTTTCGTGGGCTGCTCTTGTTGCTTGCAGAGCAGCTGCACCTGAGATGTATTTTATTTATTTAAAAATGTTTTTAGCTCCAGAATCTATGGCTTTTTAATATCTGTTCTGAGCTGCTGTAGCAATGTTGCATAAGCTGTTGCATGAAGAGTTGAGAGAATGAAGGAAAAAATAGTTTGAAATTTAGAATGTAGCCCTAAGAGCCTGCCTCAGACTCGGGCTTTTCACAACTGACCAGCCGAAGCCAAAAATATTCTTTGATTTTGCTATAACACGAAAAAGAAGGATAATAAAAAAGCTGTCATTTAAATGTAAAATAAACCTCCTTGGAACTTTGTATTTCAAATGAAGCTTTTCCTGTGTGGGAGTCATACATCGTGAGCTGTTGTGTTATTGGTGGATCCCAGCACACTGCATGACTCTTTCAGCTTAGCAAGAAAAATGAGAATTAAAACAATGCCAGCAGTAAAGCACAGCAGAAGAACTTTTGAGAAACTTCCTTCCCTTTCATTCAGACTTTATTTGTAGTAGGCTTTACTATGCCTGCACCCAGGTTCCCCTGGTCCTGCTCTGTGGCTGTGATGCTCTAAACATGATCTGTGCTCTTTAACATGAACATCTGTCCTGTCCAGGGTGTGCAGGGTGTGCAGAGGTTGGTGCAGGGTCAGGGTGGAGCAGGAGCAGGTGAGAGAAGCATTGACAGGACAGGCAGAGCCTTTCTTCTGCTGTGTGAGGAGAGCCAGCTCTGTGTGTACTAGAGGAATGAGGTGTGATGCTGTTTTGCCATGGTTTTGTGACAACTTGCCATAAATAGAAGAGTTTGCATTTTTCTCATTTTCAGGTGGTTCATAACAAAAACATCAGCAAGACACAGAAGGTGCGTTTTTTCACTGCAGAGGTGTTGCTTCACATTGCTTCCCTGTACCGCTGGAATGGGATTACTGATGTCAGCCCTGAGGATTTAAAGGTCTGGCCATTTATTTCTTTGTTACTCTCAGTCCTTGTGCTGCCTTGATTTCCCCTCCTCTTGCAGCCCCCAGCTTTTGAAACCGCTCCCAGTCGCTCTGAGCTTGATGAGCTCAAAAAGGGGAATCTACTGAGCCTGTTTAAAAAGACCCCTCAGATTTCTGCTGCTTCTCACTGGGTTTTGGCTACAGAGTTTTCACCTTTGTGTGTGCCCTCTTGTATTCCTCTGCCACATGCTTATGACCCTGCCACTCCCATGCTGATGTACTGTAAACACCCTTTGGAGGAGATCTGTTTCTGGTAGGGATCTGCTTGGAGCTGCGCAAATCCCTGACCCCATTCATAAGCATACATTTCAGTTCTGAGTCACTGTAAGTTCTTGCAGTTCCTGGCAGTCCCTGTAAGTCATATGATTCATGATTTCCCAGCCATATAGTCATGAGTCTTCTCACCCATAGGCATCTTGAGTTGTTCTGGATTTAGAAAGTTAATGGAATTGTAGAATCACAGAATGGTTTGGGTTGGAGGGGACCTTCAAGTCCTGAAGTTTCTCTTTTTCATCTGAACAAAAGCCAAACTTTGTTTTAGTATTTCTCTGAGAGGAGCCATATAAAATATAGAGTGAGGCTGATACCTGTGATGCCAAATCTCACATGCCTTTTTTACTCCTTTTGGGTCTTACAGGTGGCTCAAGGTTCTGAGGAGGTGGGCAGAGCAATGGTGCGAGAACTTGTGCATAGTTTCTTGATGGACCTGTGCTGCTCTCTGAAACATGGCATAACCTTCTATGACCCAAGTCTTGGCACTTCTGGCAAGTGAGTCACTGGGCAGCTGGGATTGTACAGGGGGTCTTTGCTAGGAGCCAAAGAGACCTCACCAGTTATCGTGTCTGCCCTGAAATGTGTGGTGTTAATTCACTGCTTGTCATGCAGAAAATGTGGAGCTGAATTAATTTCTTACTTCTTTGAGCATAAACTCAGAAATTATGCCAGGAGGGTGAGAGATCTTGCCTTCAATTAATAGTTTTGCCTTCAATTAACAGTTAGAGAAGCTGCAGAGTTCACATCCCATATAAAGTATCAAAATAAGGATTTCTTATTCAAAATAATTTTATTTTGTCTTCAACAGGGGAGGAAATGTGGTACTTCTGCACTTCCTGCTTGGTTTAAAAACTGCAACAGAAGATGAAATGGTTGCTGATCTCGTGGTGAATATTCTCAAAGTGTGCCCAGATTTATTGAGCAGATACTTCAAGGAGAGCCAGTATTCCTTTGTTCCTAGAGTGAAGTCTGCTTGGATGGACAACGTGAAGTTACTCAAGAAGGTGAGAGTGTGGGTGATGGTAAAAAGCCATGCTCAGGGCAGGAGGCTCTATAAACATTTAAACTAAACTGGTAAAGAAGGAATTGGTGTAAGAAGCAGTGGAAAACCTCACATCAGGGACATATTTTTTGAGATGCAGCAACATCAAAGCTCAAATAGAAAACCTTTTTGTCCTTTGTGAGTGTTCTGCTGCCTCTTTGTTTAGCCTGAAATGGGCAAGTAGGATCTGAAATCTCTTGAAAAGGGATGGCCTTTAGCAGGGATGCTGGTTGCAT
Source organism: Calcarius lapponicus (assembly GCA_039654755.1). NCBI lineage: Eukaryota > Metazoa > Chordata > Aves > Passeriformes > Fringillidae > Calcarius > Calcarius lapponicus. Next base: position 86,720,963 of record CM077462.1, on the reverse strand, counting down.
ACAGGGGGTCCATTTAGTTGAGTAGGAGTCTGGAGGATGCTCTGTAGCATTTTTGCATAAAAATTGACATTTAATGTTGCCATTACTTCTGTCAAGTCAAAATCCTTCTGTGAAATGCTCCCCAGAAGAAGCTGTCATCTCCAGAACTGTATCAATGGGCTCAAATTTTTGTTTCTTTTCTTTCAGATCTTCGAGGCTCAACCAGAGATCTCCAATGCTTTTAAGAGTTCAGAATTTATTCCTCTTCCCAGATTGCTCTCTGTGGTGATGGTAACAACAGTCCCTGCAGTGTGCAGTAGAGCAATGTTCACACAAGGGCTAAATGTAAGAGCAGTCTATTTCAGTGACTTTTAAGAGCAGTCTGTGGTATTTCACTGACTCTTCTGTCCTAGTTTGTACTGTTTCATTTTAGTGTCTGATCATTCAAGACATTTCTTAAGTTGGTTAATTACTTGTGGTTTATGTTGTCTGCCTCAGCATAAATCTGGCTCGGTGAAGCACTGGGAAATGAATTAAAATCACTGATACTGATTCCAGGTGCCTTTCACAAGCACCAGTTCTGCCTCTGTCCGCTGGTGTTTTAGGCTGGGAATCTGAAAACCTATGGATTTTTTACTGCTAGCTAAGATCTAGAAAATAAGTAATTCAGTGACCAATTTTAGCACACTTTCAGAGTATGGATTCTGTGCATAGCACAACAGGAATCACTGAACTGTCATTAATTCACTTCCTTCTTTTAGCTGCCCAGCACAGAGGTGAAGCAAATCATCCTATCCCTGGTGTCCATGGTGCTGAGAAGAGCCCTGAGGAACATTCAGCACTGCTTGTCTGAGGAAACCTGGCAGAGGTCACAGATGTACACACTGGCAGCAGTGCAGGAGTTTGTGCAGCTCTACAGAGAAGCTGTCAGCAAGGTAGGAAGAAAGAGACAATTGCAGCAGACAGCTGCTCTCCCTGTACTTTGTCCTGGAGTGGTGCAGCTGAGGGGCCAGGGGATGGTACCTGGGGAGGCTCTGGGTTAAATGGTGAGGGAGGAGCCTGCACTTCCTGACGTGTCTGTCTGATGGGAACGCAGATGCAGTTCTGTGGGGAGACAGAGCTGCAGCATGAATGGCTGTGGTGCTGCAAATGATTGCCAGGAGCAGGAAGCAAGGTCTCTTCCTGCTTCAAGTCAATGTAGCCAGTTACTCACAAGTAACTGGACAAGAGAGCACTTGAGTTGAAAATATGCCATGAGGAAGAAGAACCGAACAAATTTTTCACAGGAAGCCTTTTCAATAAAATGTTCTTTCCAGTACTTACTTTAGGCACAAGTGGAAGTGCAGTGCTTGATTAGAGGTCATTCTCTGATTGCACACAAGGTCAATTCCAACCTTTGTGAAGAGCTGCAGATCTTCCTGTTGGGTGTTTGGGGATGTATTTATCACAGGAGCTCCACAAAGCAATTTACCCTGTTTGTTTTTAGGTTTTACCAGACATGACCAGCATTGTGTCTGTCTGGCACTGAGAGCTGTTGCAATTTTGCCTGCTTGCTTTTAGGTTTTGCCAGACATGACCAGCATAGTGGCTGTCTGGCAGTCCCTTCTGAAGCAAGAGAGAGAACACAACAACGGCCCAGCAGAGAAAAAGGGAGGTGATGTCTCCACTGTGAAGGCAATGACCGAGACAGAAGTTGCTGAGCAGCATGGTAGGCAAAGCAGGTGGAGTTACAGCTTCTTATCTCTGTGGGAATGAGTGGTGTGAAACCCTGATCCCACCCTTAACTTCAGGAGAATCTCACTTGTATTTACTGCTCACCTGTTCTTTGTTCAGTTCTTCAGGCTGTTAGAATTGCCCGAGAGCACAGTTCAGCACAGAGGCTGCCCCTGCTGCTAGAAGGTTGAACAGTTTGACTTGGCTGTCCCAGGATCACAGAGTGGCTGGGGTTGGAAGGGATCTCTGTAAATCATCTTGGCTGATTCCTCTGCCTAAACCCGGGTACCCAGGTCCACATTCACACAGCTTCTGAGCATCTCCAAGGATGGGGACTCCAGAACCCCTTAGGGCAGCCTGTGTGGGTGCTCAAGTCAGAAAGTGTTTCCTGATGCTCAGAGTGTTCCTGTGGTTCACTTTGTGCCCAGTGCCTCTGCTCCTGCCCCCAGGTGCTCCTGGGAGGAGCTTGGCACCATCATCTTTGCACTCTCAGGTGCTCATATGCATTAATAAAATGCCCCTGAGCCTTCTCTTCAGTCTGAGCAGTCCCAGCTCCCCCAGCCGTTCCTCACAGGAGAGATGTTCCAGTCCCTTCACCATTTTTGGGAGCCTAAGCTGGACTCTCCCCAGTGTCTCCATTTTCTGGGGAGTCCAGACCTGAACACAAAGCTCCTGGTTTGGGTTCCCCAGTGCTGAGAGGAAGGGAAGGAGCAGCTCCCTGACACCAGGACACCAGGACCTTCCCTGGCAACCTGCTGTGTGCTTGGGTGGCCTCAGAATGCATTGGTGAGTGGGGCTGTTCCTCCTCATGTGCAGGGCTCTGCTGTTCCTCTTGCTGAGCTCAGCCCTCCTGCCCTTGACCTTTCCATGCTAGGAGCTGTTTCACAGCCACAAAATAAAACTGGCAGGGAGACTGATATGCCTGAAAAATAATTTTGGAGAGATTTTTGTTTCTCCAAGTTCACCAGGAGGTCTTTTTTTTTACAGTTAGCTACTGTGGCTACACAAATGCTTGTGTTGATGTAACACAGGAGTGGAATTATGAGTGTTGAAGAGGGGGAGAGGGATGGAGCAAGGGTCTCAGTTTTCCTCTCTCAAATCCAGTGTCCCTCCCAGAGGGCTTCCTTCCTTCCACAATTCCATTGAGGGAGTGGGGAGTTTCAGCACTGTCTGTATCTTGGCCAGTGGCCTGGGCAGTTTCTTTGTGGGCTAGAGATTAATCTGCAGCCAGTTCTACGCTTCACAGGGCACGTTGCACAGAGAGACTTCCTGGAGCAGAAGCCTTGTCAGTGGGTGTCCTTCTGTGCCTCCCTTTGGGCACCACAGTGTTGTTGGCAGTGGCAGTGCAAGGCTTGGACAGCAGTGAAGCAGCTCATTGCTGCAGGACTATAGCTGGTAGTTCCTCAGCATTCTGAGGGGTAATGCTGTGTCACTCACTCCCAGCTCACCTTTTACACCTTTATTTGCACTGTGGTCACTGAGAGTTCTTTTCTAATGGGAGCTGAGACTCAGGCAAACAAAGTTTATCCATGGCATTTATCCTATTCTTCCTAACTCAGTGAGGGAGCCCAAGTAAATAGGAAAGAGTTTGGTGTTAAATCTTTTGGCCCATGTTCTTTGCTTGCTTTCATTAATGGCTGGATAACAAGTAGCTTTTATGGCTCCTCATGTTACAACTGAAAATTGAGATGGCATCTCCTAGGAAGTAAACAGCTGCCTTAAGTGCTGTTGGTGTTTCTCTCATACAGGTACTTATTGTCTGCCTCTTGCCAGGAGCTTGCACTGAGAAAGCATTACTTTGAAAGAGGAAAGGGAAAGAAAAAAGTTTTTAACTAAAATAATAAATTTGCACCAAACTGTAGTGCACTGTCTGCTGCACTCCCCCAGCCAAACCTACCTGACATTAGCTGAAAGCAGTGTCCCCAGAAATCAGCAGCATGGCCGGAAATCAGCAGCATGAACATATCCCTTCCTTCACTTTTTCCTGTTGTTCAGCCCTAAACAGCAGCAGGACAGGTGGGATTCCTACAGTGGGCATTCAGATGTTCAGGTTGTTTTATATGTGTGAGCACTTCAGAGTCAAATTAGAAATGGCAGCTCTCAATCCAAGCACAGAATAAGCAGATTTAGTTTTGAAAGCCTTCATACAGGAATGCTGGGGAATGGAACTGGAGATTCCATGGGTGTTTTTCTCGTTGTTTTTGTTGGGAAGATAGCAGGTCCTTTCCTAGGCAGATCTGCTGGAAATACAGTTAGTAATTCTCCTGCTGGCTAATGGAGGTGTGACACTGTGCAGTGTTGCTATGAAAGAAGCAGCAGCTAATGATGGAAACATTTTGTTTAGGTTCAGATGATGCTGAGACGCTGCTTCTGAAAGCTGCACTGCTTCAGGTCATATGTCTGTATCAGAAGGTTGTGCCCCACTTGGTAGCACAGAGCAACTTTGACTTTAGCAAGCTGATAAAAGGTATGTGATGGGTATTTTGTGTTTTCTCTGGCTGGTTACACAGTCCACAGCAGAAGGGAGTGTTTGCTTTTCTCCCTCTGAGGGCTGGATTCTCACCTTGGGCTGGCCAACCTTAGCTGCAGTTTGTCTGGGGATCCTGTGATCTGAAGATCTTTGAATTGCCAGCTTGTCTCAGTTGTGTTTTAAACCCTGACACGTGAATTTTCTGAGGTTTCAGGAAGATGGACCAAACCAAGCTGGTTTCTTGCTTTCCCCCCTCAGGTATAGTCACTGAAAAGGGCCTGCGGGAGGAGGTGCCTCCTCTCCTGCAGCACCACATCCTGAAGGTGGCCTTGGAGCTTCCTGCCAATAAATTTGCCTGGTTCAAAGTACAGGTGAGAGGCTGATCCAAATTGATGTTTCCTTGGTCTGTTGTCCTCAAATCTTCCCATCTGGCTTTGCCTAGTTTGAAATTAGTCCAGTCATTTTAGGAGGTGACCCTTCTGTAAAGCCAACAGGAGTGACATTCTCAGCATGGTGGAAGATCCCTTTGGATCTGAAAGGTTTTTACAGGGACAGCATTTTTTGCCTCCCTGGCGAGCACAGGAGAAGGTTCCAGGAGCTCTGGGTGTCTCTGGAGAGGGACACAAGTGACAATGTGCTGGTTTGCCCTTGTCTGGAAAGCCTCAGGTTGCAGACCAGGGAAATGAGCCACTGATGGGAGCCAGCCCACCCCTTCCCAAGGAAGATTCCAACATTTTTAATGCTCCCCAAAATTAGTGGAAAGCATCAGGGCCCCAGCTCTTTTTCACTGCAGGCTTGTAAAATAAGAGCGCTGTCAAGAGTTTGCTTGTCATGTCAGGAGAAAGGAGTGGGCCTGGCTTTGAGGAGAAGCAGAGCTACCCATGGGGTGCTGTAACAGGGATAGACATGGAATGACTGGGGTGTAAAATATGATAGATGAGGGAGGTGGCTTTCTCTTGGGTCCTTGCAGCACTTGGGGTTTCTCTTAGTACTGTCTTCTTCCCCTTTCCAGGAAAGCATTTTACAAGTGAGTGCAATGATCCTGGCTCATTAAATGCAGAGTAGAGTAAATGATGCCATTCATTTCTGGCCTTGGGACTTTTGGGCAGGCATATAAAATAACATACTCTCCTTACACATCAGTCTCAGTGCAACATAGCCCTGTACAGTGTTGCTGCAGCAGAGGAATTTTAATTTATTTTTCTTGCAGGACATTTCTGAGGCAGAGAAGATATCTGGTGAAAAATCAGTCTTCTATTTGCTGATGAAAATGTTTGTTACAAGTACCCATTCTCATCTGAAAATTTCCACCAAAAATTTAATCATCAAGGTGAGCATTTGAATTGAAGTATCAGGATATTCACTATATCCCACTGGTCTGAAATTTCAGGATTATAGTTTTTTCTTAAAGCAGATACCTTTACTGCATGGTTGTGTGGTCAGCAGAGTTTCTTTTCCTGTTTCTTGTGACTGTTATTGAAATTTGCTGTCAGATAACTGGCTGTCAACAAAATATTTTATGGAAATAAATCCTGTGAACTGACTTCCCTGCAGCAGTTGATGAAAGAGTGAGGAAAATGTCTTTAATGTTTGCCCACCCTCCCTAGGCTGAATTAATTCTGGCACTGTAATAAATTAATGTGGTTTGTGCCTGCAAAGGTCTTGACATTGATGAAGAAGAGATTACTTTTGAGTTTTACTTTTTATCATTGTTTATTTAGTCTGTACTCCAGCACTCCAGCCTTGCATAAGCCTTGGATGGTTTGCTCTGGCCCTGCAGAATAATCCTCTCTGCTACTGTCTGATAGAAGCTTTGATGCCAGGAGTACTTTTTGTCTTAAAAATTAATTAAAATCCCCTTCTGTACATTTAAATCAGTTATTTGAATTTTCAGGAAAAACTGGTCAACTACAAGTCCACAAGACATCAGAGGCTGTTGTTTTTAGCACCTTATTAAAAGAGAACACCTTTTAGTTACCTGGGTAGGGGTAGAGATTTACATTAGGAATAAATACAGCCAAGCTGTCCTGCCAAGAGGAAATCCAGGAGGCTGCACTGGCCCTGGACAGGGCTCTTCATGCAGTGCCCTGCAGTATTCATGGCACACTAATTTGTACCCAGCTTTGTGCATTGAATCTTTGCATTTAGCTCCAATCAGGAAGTGCCATTGCAATATTCAGCCCACCAGACCGAAGTTCCAGTGATTGAACTGGGGTTTAGTTGCCCTTGGCCCTTGCAGGGGTTTAAAGGCAGGTTCTCTTGGTCTCCCAGTAATGAATGTCTGAACCAAAAGCTTCTCAAAATGCGCTGTTTTTCTGGTGGTTTTGGATTTCTTTTGCCAAGTGGGAACATGGACTGCCTTACTTGTTCTTGTGTCCACTTTCCACTGCAGCCCATTGCATTTCTCTGAAGGGAATGCAGGAGCAGGGAAGTCAGGGCAGTTATGGCAGCAGAAAGGCTGCTAAGAATAGATGGTAAGGACTGATTCTTCTGTGCAGGGCCATGTCACTGAAGGCTTGTTTTTGGATTTCACATTCTGTTCCTGCCTGTGTCTGTGAGAGCTGCAAGTGCATTTCTATTTCAAGACTGCCAAAAATAGTCAATTATATTAAAATGAATCCTTTTCCCTTCATTTTTTCTTTATTTAAATGAATTACCCTGTCAGATTCATATAAAATAACTGTAAGCAGCAGTTATTTTTAGAGCTGCTGGTGTTGTGCACAGAGTAAATGTAGAACAGATGAGTTGTGATGGCTTCCTTTTATTTTGTGTGTGGAGAGGAGGAAGGGCACAGACTGATCCTGTGTAGTGTGGGCAAGGTCTCCTCTCTTGCTGACAGCTCGGGGCAGGGAGTTTGACCATGCTGTCACTTCAGTTCCTTCCTCTGCTCTTCTCCCTCCTCCTTTCTTGCTTGTAGAGCTGGAGCACAGGGTCACCAGGTTTGGGTGCCTGAGGTCAGGGCCTGAACGTAGAGAGCAGGAAAGTGGGGGAAATTTCTAGATGTGTCAAAGCCTGTCTCTTGGTTGTGGTACATCTGGGTCTACCTCACCACCCCCACCACCTGCTCTTCTCTCTGGACCTCGCTGGGGTCACAGCCCACTGCTCATTTACATGACTCTTTATCCATCTGCCTAATTGTTTTATGTACAATTAGCCTGATTTAGATTTAATTTAGCAATGATTTTCCTTTATGTTAGATCAGAAGTTTTCTAAATCTCCCCTACAGAGTGTTTTTAAGGCGCTTTTTTTTTTCTGCCTGTGATGACATAAAGATGTTCAACCCTCTGAAAGCAGTATAACCTGCTTTCCAAAAATTACAGAAGTAAGATTTTTATTGTCCACTGTGCAGTCAAAGTCCCCCTGGTGAGTGGGAACAATGCCTCTTGAACTGAGGGGGTGAGGAGGGTGACAGATGCTTCTTTCCATCAGCATGCTCTTCTTTTATTTCCCAAAAGAAGGAATCATGAAGTTACTCTACAAAAAGATCTGTATCTCTTGGGGTTTTGTGTTTTAGGTGTTTTGAGGTTTATTTACACACCTCCCCCTGTTTCCTGGACAGGTTTTACGTGACAGTGGAGTGTTTGAGTACACATGGAAGGAACTTTCAGTCTGGCTGGAACACTTGGATCATACAAAAGAAGACCAAAAGGAAGCAGTGATTCAGTTTTTGGAAAGGGTAACAGTGCTCAAATTAGCTGGATAAACAATACAGAGAATAGTGTCAGTGGAAACTAGAGATTTTGTTGCTCTTGTTGAGAAACCTGTCAAAGAGCAGTGAGTGAATTCTGAGAAAAGCATTGTCCGGGGTTCTTTATACAGAGGTGGCATCGTTCTTGTCTTCAGTGGGAGGGACAGCAAAATGATTTGTGGGAAAATGAAATCCAGAAAGATCAGTTGTTATAACAGCATTGTTGGTATGAGGGTAGAGTGTTGTATGTGTGGATAGCCTTTATCTCCTCTTCAGGTGCCAAAATTATCAGTAAATTGTGATCTTGTACAAGGAAAGCTGACACTTCCTGTTTACTCTGCAGGATGCTGAATGCCCAGTGCTTCGTTTCCAGGGCAGTCTCCCTGGGGACTCAGTCTGTGGTAGCAATCTGGATGCCAAATTGCTGTGGACTTTAATTTTTTCCATCAGCATCCCCTGCAGAGCAGGAACCGTAGAGAGAATCCTGCAGAAGTAATATGGAAGTTGTCCTCCTAAAACCTGCCCGGCTTCCAGCCCCTTTTAGCAGGTGTTCTTTCTTAGCCACAGATGGTTCCCCTGCCCTTGACAGCCAGTGCAGTTACTTTTCTCCCCCCTTTGCTGGCAGATCCTGCTGAAGCTGGTGACAAAGCCCTATCCCTACACAGACAAGGCAGCAGACGTGGTTCAGGAGGCCAGCATGCTCCAGGTTGCTGTGTTTAAACAGGACTCTGACAACATCAGCATCCCTGTCTCTCACATTGATGGTATGTGGGGACCCCTCAACAGCAGAATTCCACCACTTGGGGCTGCATTTTCTAGCCCTTATCAGCAAACTGGGGATGGATAACTGTATAAATCCTGTTATAGAATCCTCCATGATTCAGCTCTCCATGTGTACTTGGTATCAGAAGTCAGAATTGTAAAGTCACCACTTTACCCCCAAATGTAATTTTTGATGTGGTTGTGCCACTTCAGCGGTATTTGAAACCTCTCTTCGTGCTCTTGCAGCAGCATTTTCAGACTAAAATGGAAATTTAGTCCTTCTGCCTGGAGCTGTTCACAGAATCATGGAATCCCAGAGTGGCTTGGATGGGAAGGCACCTTTTAATGCTCATCCAGTTCCAACCCCTGCCATGGGCAGGGACACTTCTCAGTAGCCCAGGGTGCTCCAAGGCCTGTCCAGCCTGGCTTGGGACACTTCCAGGGATCCAGGGGCAGCCACAGCTTCTCTGGGCACCGTGTGCTGGACAGCAGCATTGAAAGCTGTGATTTCTGTGTTGCACTTAACATTGTGTTGCCTGACAAATGTGGCTTTTTTCTTTTTCTTTTTTTTTTTCTTTTTTTTTTTCCATAACTAAAAAGGTGCTTTGTGTTCCTGGAGTGTTTTTCTGGTGTTTTTCCAGTAGTCTGGATCCTCTGCTTACATTTTTTCCTTCACTTACTAGATGTCCTGGATATGGTGGATGTTCTGATCGAGGGCAGTGATGGCTTCGATGAAGAAATTGGGTTCTCTTTAAATGAAGACATGATTATCCAAACGTTTCCCTTCAGTGCTGTTGTCCCTGCTGCATTAGAGGCCAGGAATATACTGTTGCTTCAGTCCAGAGATGGAACAGGTACAGATTTTTTTTGTTTTATTTGTCTTTTCTACCAGTGGGGTGAAAGTGGTATCATTTTTACCCATTTTTAATAGTTTTTTACTGTTTATCATTTTTTACCTTGAGACATTTTATTATCTTCCCCTCAAGCAGAAGGGAGGTGTTCTGTGCAGATTCCTGGTGTTCTGTGCTCAGGAGAGGCATTGAAGCTCTGTAGGTGCTCGTGCCCCTTTTGTCTGGCCCTAAAGAGAGGAGACACTGTCCCTGCAGGGACAGCCTTGGTCTGGAAGTAGTTGACTTCAGTAACTGTTCAAGGACAGAGTGTGGAGGTCAGCAGAGGAACATGGTTTCCATGCCTGTGGGCAGCTCTTCCCGAGATCAGGGAGAGAGGACTGCAGTGTTGAGTAGGAAATGGATGCATTTTCCAAAGAAAACTTCAGAGATGAAGCTCTGGTGGCAAATATTGCAAAGTTCTACCATGTCCTTGAGGAAAGCCTTAAAATCACCAGGGCTTCAGGTGGGCTTGGAGCAGGATTTGCCAGCACCACAGCACCTCACTGAGTCCTCTGTGTGTATTTGGCAGTCAAGCAGCACCTGGGTGTACTGAAAGCCCCAGTTCTGAAAGGAAATTCTGTTTACCTTGTACACGTTAACTGGGGTGTGTGCCCCCAGTACAAATCAGTTCTTTCAGGTGGTGCTTGGCACCCTCCTGTTCAAAGGAGCACAGCACAGTGAGGGTGGAGTATTTGCTTCAGCAAGAACTAAGGTCTGGATTTCTTCCACTGGTACCCCAGTGGTCAGGAACACTTGTCTAGGTCACTGCAATCACTTTTTGATCTTCCTCAGTACTTTTCTGTGTGATGCTCTGTGGGCTGCTGCCAAGGCCCACAGTAAGGAGGGTTGTTGCCCCAGTGTCCCTGCTCATGTCAATAGTTTGATTTATTTTTGCTTTCCTAGGAGCACACATCGTGCAGTACCTTGTTGCTGTTTTCACTGACCTCCTGCACTCTCAGAGAGAACCCCTTGCTCTCTGCTTGATGTTCCAGCTCTATGACAAAGATCTCAAGTCCCTGAAAGTGTCTAAGTATCCTCAGCTCTGCCAATTTAACCAGTACTACAAACTGTGGATACCCAAGCAATCCCAGGAACCCGTGGTATGGAATACCTGAAGTCACTGAATTCTTGAGCCAGTATTCCCATGAAAACCTCACAGTTTACAGAGGTTACATTTCCATCAGAAACAGCATTTTTATGGAGCTAATTATGCATTTCTCGTTGGTCACGTTGGGACACACATTTGCTGCAGAGCTTTTCTCTGATGACACAAGAGGTCTTTGTGGTGTTGGTGGTGTTTGGGAGGGGATCCCAGGGCTCAGGGGTCATGCACAGACTCCTCACAGGCACAGCAGAGCCTGGTGGGTGCTCTGCCCTCCGTTTGCAGTGCCTGGAGTTCCCCTGGGTGGGTGGAGGATCACAGGCCCCCCGGGCTGGGTCTGGGGAGTGTTTCTCAGTTCAGCAGTGAACACTACATCAGATTCCCCTGGGCACGCTGCTGGGCAGCTCTGCTCTAGCAGGACTGCTCACCTCTGCTCCTGGAGCTTCAGCCTGAGTTCAGCTCAGAGCTCATCTCAATGAGAACAGATTCTCGTTTCATACTCATCACTGTTGTTCTCTTATCACTTTGAACAGTTTAAAAACCACAAGGGGCTGAGTGAAGAATCTCCTGTGGCACTGGATTCTGTATTTACCACTTTGCTAAAGAGTGCCTATGAGAGAGGAAGCAATGCCTTACTGGAAGAAGGTGTTCAGACAAAATTGAGAGACTTGGCCTCCAGGCTCCCCCCTGAGCAGCTTTTGTTGGGAGTAAAGCACGTGCTGCTGTACCTGAAATCCACCGTGGAGAGCTTCAGCAGTGTAAGAGCAATACTGTAATAATACTGTGGTTATGCTTGGTTTGTTTTAAGGTAGAAGGTACAAATGACTTGGCTGTTAAAACTTAGGTTCCAGTTCTGTAGCTCTTTTTTCTCTGCTTGGATCTGGGGCTACACAGCACCATACAAAACTGCATTTGATTTGTAAACAAATGTCAGTTCTTCTGATTATTGAGGAGTGTTGGATTTGCTTTGCATGGGTTACCTCGCTGATGGGTGTGAGTGCAAATAAACTCAAGATTTTAATCCAGCTCTTGGATCTCCCTGAGAAGTCTTTCCAGAGAGTAAAATTCACTGGCCTGTGTAACTCCAAATGTCCCAGTATAAATGAAAATCTATCAATAATTATTTGGCCACCTGAGACTTCTCTTAGAATCAGGTTTCTACATAGGGAAGTGGTTCCTTGCCCAAGAAGAGGTTGTAATCTAAGTAGTTCTTACTTTGTTAACTCCAATTCCTGTTGGATGATTACCCTCCTGCTCCCATTCTCCTCTTCACTCCCAAGATGCCTTTATCTCCATAGGTTGGTAAAACCTTGGGTCCTCAGCTCATTGACCTCTTTGTGGACATTCTGAGCCTCTTGTTGTGCCGGGGCAATCAGATAAAGCTGGAGCAGCAGCAGAAGCAGGAGGAGCATCAGGCTGAGTCAGATCTCTTCATGGATGAGGAGTCTCTGATGACAGAAATCTCTTCAAATGACAAGGTACCAACTCCCTTGATGCAGAGGCGCCTGTTAGTAAACTTGGATTGGATTGATTCTCTAGGGAACGGTTCTGCTGAACAGAGAGGTGCTGCTAAGGTCTTGGAGGAGAATTTAGGAACCTAGAGCATGTGGTCCAGCAGTTGCAAAAGTACTGTCTGGAGATGTGACCCAGCTGCATCTCCCACAGTCTGACCCCTGAGCTGGAACACAGGCAGGAGAGGTCCTGAAAGAGATCACCTTTGCAGAAAAAAATGTATTCCCTCAGCCCAGTGTGAAAATTTATATACTTGAGGAGTGAACTTTTCCCCCTCTTTCATCTGTTCTGTGAATTTGTGGAGATTAGAATGTGTTGATGAACCCTAGAATATTCAGGTTTCCTTTGGAGATGAGCTTAGACATGTTTAGAATGTTCAGTATAACAGCATAAATGTTGGGAGAATGGTATTTGTGTGCTTGTAATTCATTAATATTTTTTATCCTCTGGCCAGCTAGTAGACAATTTCATGTTCAATAATTGTAAGATTGTAATATTGTAATATTTACAATTGTAATATTTCCAAGCTGTGGAAAATAGGCAGATGGATGAGGTGGGGTGTTTTCACCCTGCCCTGTCATTATCCATTCATTGATACAGTTACCTGTGTTTGTTACAGACACTGGAGGATGCGCTCACCCTGATTTTCAGACATCCTACCCTGGAGAGCTGGTTCCTGGCCGTGCAGCTGCGCTCCGTTCCTCAGCCTGGTTTGAACCCTGTCACTGTGAAGCTCCTGTCAGCTCAGCTCAGTGCAGGGGTGCTCCAGCTGCTGAAAACAGCTGCCCCCATCGTGCAGGGCCTCACAACAGATCTCAGACACGTCTTGTCCAAGTATTTCGAAGCCATCACAAAGAGTGTCCTGGAAGAGCTGCAGGCTGTGGGCAAGGGCAGAGGCCAGGTCTGTGCCAGGAAGTCTCAGCAGCTGCAGGCTCTGGAGGAGCTGCACACGTACATGGCTGCAGCTCAGCTGCAGGACATCACTCTAACCATGCTGCAGCTTCCTGAGATGAGCTTGACTGAGCAGAAATCTGAAAAATCCCCTAAGAAAGGGAAGCAGTTAAACTTCTATGGACAAGTTTTGGTGAAGCTCCTTACAGACAGCTACCAAAGGCATCCCCAGCAAGGAGAATTTCTGCTCTCCAGAGGGCACATTAAAGCCTTGGGGATATTGATGTCAGCATCGGCCAGCAAAGATCTGGAGGAGGTTTTCCTTCAGGCTCTCCAGAGTGAGCCATTCCTTGCCCTCGCCGTCGGTGTCGAGGTGCAGGCTCACTGCCTTGCCCAGTGCTCACACACCTCCCTGGCCATTGTGGCCGTGCTGATCCGGCACTGCAGGACTCACCTGCTGCAGTTTGAGCTCTGGTGTCTGGGCAGTGGCACTGGGAAGCTCCTCAGGAAGCACATGGAGAGCTTTCTGCCCCTCATTGATGTGTATTTGCAGTGCAGAGACCAGCATACCTTCAGCCGACCTTCCGCAGGTAAAGCTGAGCCCTGCTTGGGATTCAGGGGGCCAAATCCCCTGTTCAGGTCCTGCTGGCCTTAAGGTGGTGGAATCTTGACACAATAGATAAAGGTGATAAAACTCAGATGTCTGACCCCCAAGGACTGTCTTGGAAGTACCTCTGCAGCATTAAAGGTGAAGAGCTGTTCTGAGGGTTGGCTCTTAGACTGAAGCCAAGGGCTCTTACAGTCACTGCTGCCCACATTTCCATTTTGAAGCCCTTATTTCATGCTCAGTGCATGTGAAAATCTGTCATTGTCCTTCTCTTGGCTTGGTACAGGAGGTAAAACCTTTTGCTCAGGCATGGATAGAAGAGTGTCTGCAGTGTGCAATGCCACGGCCAGATGGTTTGTGCAGAACCTGAGCTTTCACTTTGACAGAGACCAAAAATTTCTTCTAAAACAAATCTCCAGCTGTGGGCTGGCTACAGTAATGCCCTCCTAAGCTGGCAGTCCAGAACTTTCCAAACCCACAGCAGCATTACATCTATGAACAAGTGTGTTAAATGTCTGCCAGCAAAACAATGAGTCAGGATTCAGCTGGGTAGAACAGGATCACTTTAATTTCATTTCTCTTATGCCCAGAAATGTCAATAGCAAATGAAACTGACTGGGGCTGTAGCTCTGCCTCCAAGGTCGAGCAGTGGTAAGAGCTTGTCAGCAGCCTGGGAAGCAGAGGATGGGTAAGGAAGCGAGCCTCTCTGTAGCACTTGTCTGTAACAGAGCAGCAGCTGCTGGAGCATCATTTCCTAGAAACTGAGTGGTCTGGGCCTGGATTAGAAAGTGATTTGGGATGAGTGTGTTGTAGTTTAACACCTGCAGGCAGTGGAACCCGTGTCCTCTGCTCTCCCCACAGTTATCTCAGCTGTCACCCCTGTCCTGAGGAAAGCCCTGTGGAAGGAGCTCTGTGCCGGGATTCAGGACACCGGAGCGTCACACGAGGCCTCTCTGAAACTGCAAATTCTTGCAAAGCTGTTGCCACCTGTGGAAAGCAAAGGGCTGCACAGCCTAATGGGCTGCCTTCCTGCTGCTCTGGAGAGAGGAGGGAGTGAGGAGAGGTGGGCAGTGTGTGTGGGCAGCCCTCAGGGCTGTTTGTCCTGGGAAGCACTGGGATAGGAATGGGAGCGGTAACAGCATCCTCTCCTCAGGGAATCCAGCCAAACATCTTTAACTTCTACAAAACCAAGTTAAAATGTTAATTTAAAAATCACCAACTATCTCTCTGCAGCTGGGCTGTGGCAGATGCCATTTCCACAGTGCTTAAAAGCTCGGAGGAGCTGCATTCCTGGAGGAGACAGCTCTTGTCAGCCTGCATGAAGGGGTTGGTGGCCATCTACAGCAGCAGTAAAGGTGAAAGCAAGCCAGAAGTGGAGAGGTCCATGCTGCTGAGGCTCGAGGAATTATTGGTGAGACTTCTTACCTGCTTTGCCACAGTGGGACTGTAGGCATATGTGTGATTGGGAAGTTGTCAATTTTGTAAATACAGATTGGGCTTGATTTCCTGTTTTATGGATTCTGGTTTCCATGGACTTTTAATAGCTTTTGCAGAGTACTAATAAAGCTTTATATGAAGCAGTTTTATGTTCTTGATGATGGCTTTCGGGTAAGAATCCCCTTTGAAGATAGGAGTTTGAGGTATTTAGGAGTAAAAAATCAAAGGTTACCAGTGGAATTTTATTTTTTTTCAATTAAAAAAGGTGATAGAGATACTTCTGCCAAGACCCACCTGCCATGCCATCTGAAGTCTGGGGCAGAAATCTGGTTGATCAGAAATAGAAATCCAGACTTTGATCTTGAAGAACAGTGCTTGGTCACTCCCTCAGTAGTGTCCCTGGGTTTGAGTTCTGATCACCCCCCATGAGTGTTTGGCTTGCATGTTCTCAGTGTGTCCCTTGAACTGAAATTGCTGGAGAGGCTCCCTGTGCCAGATGTAAACCAGCTCCTCTTTTACTGCTGCACACAGGCTGTGGTTGAAGAAGTGGACCCAGATGACTGGTGCAGCCTTGTGAAGACAGGACTCAAGTGAGTGTTTTCATTTTAATTTGGTTTGGTTTTACTAAGCTCATTTTCTTTGCCAAGTTCTCATTTCTTAGACAACTCTTAATTTTGAGCAGGTTTCCTTGAGTTGGTTAGGATCTGATTTCCCTGTGCTCCTTCTCCCAAAGGTACCGTTACAGGGATGGAACATTCCTGAAGGTCCTGAACGCTGCCATCCAGTTACTGTACAAGGAGGAATCCTCACTCAGTCAGAGCTTGCTCAAGCTCTCCAAACTCCACATGATGGTCACACAGCACTCTCTGTTTCTGTCAACCATCCTGAGGCACAGAGAAGAAGATGGCATGAACACCCAGACAAGAGGTATTTTTTAATCATCTCCTTCCCATACTGAATGCAGTTAATCTTGTCTTTCTTGCAGTATATTCTCTCCATCCAGTAACACACCCACCCATGTAAATTCTGCAGTTATTAACAGTTCCAGAATACTGGCATTTAAATTGTACCTCTGCTTGGATCCAAATGTTACATTCATTTTATGCTGGTTTAAACACTTCTGTTTTAGAACTACTGGAAAGGTGGGTTTGGGGTTTTGTTTGTTTGTTTTTCTGGTATTTTTAACCCAGTTGAAGTCTTGGATTGATTCTTTTGGTTTCTGTGAGGCAGTTAGTGCAAAATCACTGAAGTGCACATGGGTCCTGTGATGTTTAAACCTGTTTTAAAAGAGGTTGATACAGGAGATTTAAAGTTGATTTTGCAAGTTTTATCAAAAATGGCAGTTTAAATTACGTGTATTTCATATTGCAACCTTTCTTGAGGAATATCCTTGCAGAGGAATATAAATTGGATGCTAGTTCATGTGTAGGATTGGCTTTGTTTCTTCTTCACTGAAATCCTGCCTGACCTTGAACCATGTTTAATGCACATAGACCTCAGCTTTTCCCCACTGTACAGGGGTTTGGGATTCAGTGATTGAGGGAGCTGTGTAAGAAAAGGGGGGGGAATTCTCAGGGCAGTGTATTGATAACAATTTTTGTTTATTCATGAGCAACATGTAAACAAGCTTTCAAGTTTTAAAGCACCTGAAAAGAGAAAAAAGCTCTTGTGAGGTCACCAATTAGTGAAATTAAAAATAAGGAATAGATTTTGCAGCTTACTGTATGTATGTGTCTTACCTTTAGATTGTATTTCTGTAGATCAGCAGGATGGCTTCTTTGAGGCCAGCTGCTGTTCCAGAAGCTTGGTGCCACCAGTGCATTCAGTCAGGCTGGTCCTTCAGGAGCTCTTCAGTTTTGGCATGCATTTCATATTCCTGCACATAACAGGGTCAAAGCCCAGGCCTTTCCAGATACTGGGAGTAGGGAACTCTGGAGTTGAGTCTGCAGTGTGCTGCAGACAGCCTGTTTTGGAGGAACCCACTCACTGACACTTTCTGCTTCTCAGTCAGTGACAGAGCAAAGGTGGATCATTTTTGTACCCCACAGGACAGAGTTCTGTGGCTCACAAAGCACCCACAGCGCTGAGCCCTGCTGGAGCACACAGTGCAGAGCATTGTGATCTTTACTGCAGCTGGGGTGCAGACTGCAGAAGTGCTCTGCTGTGAATTCTGGAGTCCTTGGGGAGGTTGCTGGGATGTCTGTCTTTCTCTGTGCAACTCCTGAGCTCATTCCAGATGCCCTCCTGGGGCAGGAAGGAGTGAAGCTGTGGCAGGATAGGGTACAGGGTCCTCTTTAACCAGAGAGCAGGTGTGTACCCATGGAGAGCTCCTCTTCCACACTGGGGGCCTCACCTGGCCCAGTGGCTTCTGTGTTCAGCCTGGGAACACTGTTTTGAGATGTTCCCTTGAGTTAAATGCATCAAAATCCCCCTTCAGTGTATTGGGAGAATGGGCTGTGGTATCCCTAGAGATAGATGCTGATGTAGAATGCCCAGTGCTGTGTGTGCACCCATCTGGGGTGGTGCTGGGCTGTTGGTTTGTGCTCTGTGCACCCATCTGGGGTGGGTGCTGGGCTGTTGGTCTGTGCTCTGTGTGGCACACAGAGCTGCAGGCTCAGGCTGTGCTCGTTGCAGAGGCGCTGGTGGACATCCTGCTGACAGCTGTGCAGCTCAGCCCCTCTCTGTGTGACAGCAGCCACCTCCCCGTGCTGCTGGGAGCCTACGGGGCCACGCTGAGCACCACAGGTGAGTGTCACTGCCAGGGCCCCTCCTCCTGCACCTCGTTCTTGTGTCCACAGCTCACTAACCCTGGGTTCCATCTTGGGTTTTAGATCAGAAGATACTGCTGTTGCTTCAGCTGTATGAGAAGAATAACCAAAGTCTTATCAACTCCAGGTGAGCTGAACACCTCACTTTGCTGGGCAAACTACACACAGGTAGTCTCACAGCCAGTATTTTTCCAGGGTCTCATTTTTAAATGAAGGAGACAGTGAACAAGGTGCAACCTAAAGATGAATGTTGCTTTTGGAAACACTTTCACTACATATTTTCTGTTCTTAATGTAATTCTTTTATGTTGCCCAGCCTTCTGTGTGTCTGTGGGTTGGATGAGGGAATGTCTCATTTCTGGAGTCACTCACTCTCCACCATAACTGGGGCTCACTGTAGGGGCCTTCTCACAGATGGGAGAAACTCAAGTCTGCAGCATAAGTCACTAGTGGACTTCTCCCTTTCCTGTGCCCAAGCAGTCCGCAGGAAAGCCTGCTGCCTACAACTGTGGTTTGGCCTGCCTTCCTCACATGCACTTTGCTGTCTTGAGGCAGGAGCAGAAATAGCTGCAGCAGTGCAAGAGCACTGGCTCAGGCAGCTGGGGTAGGTCTGGATCCCTGTCCCTTCATGCAGCTGCTGTCACTCTTACCTGCACTTACAGCCTGAACCCATAGGTGCCTCTGAATGGGTGTGTTCTGACTTGGATGGACAGGGGAGGGCAGGGTGAGTGAACCGCCCTCAGACTAAACTTGAAAAGCTTTGGGATGGATGGAAAAGGTGTTACCAGGGAAACGAGTTACAGTTTCAAGTGCCACGGGGTACTAACTACAGATGAATACAAAATTTCGGTTCTCTTGCCTGATATGTTTTGCCTTTTACAATGTTTAAGGATCCTGCTGTGGGGTCCAGCTGCTGTGGAGCATCACAAGACTTGCAAGAGTCTGGGGAAGTCCCTGTGGCAGCAGCCAAGCATGGAGGAGATTCTGTGTCTGCTGGATCGGGAGAAGATGATGAAGACGATCCTGTCGTTCCCTCAGCACCGCCGGCTGCTGCCATCACAGGTGCTCTTGGATCAGCCTGTCCATGCTCACCCTGCTTTGGAGAGGCAGGAACACCCTTGAGCCGTTCACAGCCTGCATCCCTGTAATGCACAGCAGTTTGTTTCCATCAGGAGAGTCATTTATGCCATTCATGGCCTGCATCCCTGTAATACACAGCAGTTTGTTTGCATCAGGAGAGTCATTTCAGTTCGTAGGAGGGATTAGTTCTTCAGGAGCCCTTCTCAGAGTAATTGCAGGATACAGGCCACATCCTGTCAGCAGGGGTGATAGTGTGCTGCAGAGGTTGTCATGTGTGGGAGACCAGGATTGCACAGCCCGAGGATCCACTGGCTCTCCAGCCTTCCTTACAGTTTGCTGGATTGCTGTGCATGCTGGTCAGGGGAAATAGTTGTGGGTATTCTGTCACAGTGAAAGCCAGGTTTGAACACAAGCATGTCTCACCCTGTGGTGCATTGTATTTTACAAGGTGCAGTATCAAGTGGTTTATAGTGGGATGAGGTGGTTGTGGAGGTTTGAAACCCAGCTTGAAATTGGTGTTGTTCCTTACAAATGCTGGTTTGGATTTGGTTTCAGGGGATACCAGAGTCACTATATAAAGATGAAACAGTGAAGAGCCTTGATGACTTCTATGATCCTTGTTTTCTGCTTCAGCTCTTCAGTGAACTGACCAGACCAGGTACAGTGAGTGTTTCTCTTTGGTATTTAGTGTCAGGTTGCTCTGCTGCAGGAGCTGCACCTGGAGTGCTGTTGTCCCTGATCCAAGAGCCAGTACTGCAAGGAATTTGTGCCTGACTTTAGAGGGAGGAAGCAAACTACTGTAAGGGCTGTGGCTGGACTGGCTGGAGATCTGGCCTGTACAGAACAGGGAAGCTTCAGCCAGCTCATTTTCCACCAGACAGCTGGGCATGAGGCCAGTGTGTTTCACAAACAGGTTGGTGCTCTGGACTGTCAGCAAGGTTCTTGTCTGCCATGACTCAGCTCTGCATGTGGAGAGGAGAAAACAGCCCTCTTAGCTTCTCCACACAGAGAGAGTGAGAGTCTGTGTCCTAAGAGGGGCATTTTGAAAGGGCCCAAGTGATTTGTGAGTCCCAGTCCCATGGTGCCTGTAAACCACGTCAGCTGCTCTTGGAACTCCCAGTTCTTTATTTATTTGCTCTTTGTCCTGGCTGCACAGTGCCATCAGAATACATAAACATGGACTTCTTGCACAGTGCTCAGTGCTTGCTGAGGAAAAAGTAACTCTGGGGCTGGGCAGATAGCAAGTGCTGTCTATCTTTAGCTCTGATAAGCATCTTATGGAAAGCTTTTCCATCCTGGTTCTCAAGGTCCTTTAAATAAGCTGTATGTCAGACATAGAATTAAATTGGGGTGCTTTTCTAATAGGAGCTTGTTATTTTATGTCAGTTTTTGAACACATTGTCCAAGGGCAGCAGGATGGAAAATATTACCACTGCATGTTTTCAGTGAAGGAAGGTTTTCCAAATAAATCTTCCTGTGGCTGCTGAAGCGAGAACCTTGGGTTTCATCCTGTGGCACTCTGCCCCAGTGGGAATGGCCGGTGCACAGCAGCAGCTCCCCAGAGCTGCAGCCTGAAGGACAGCAGAGTGCTGGCCTGGGACAGATGGCAGTGCTGGGGGGAAGTGGAGACCCTGCTTGAGCTGCAGTAAGGAACTGCCAGGCATGAAACTGAGTTCTAGTAGTTCTGGTAGTAGAGAAAAAAGATGAGAGAAATAGCCCAGGTGCTGGTACAGGGACAAAATAATCTGTGCTTTTTTAAATGTAGTTTTATATGTACATACATACATGTATACACACATGGACATATATACACATATTTACACACACAATAGTCTGTGTGGGCAGTGATGGGGAGGAAATCAGCTGACCAAATGTAGGTACTTGAGAGTAAGATTGCAGCCCCTTCTTAAATAGGAATGTTTGTTTCTAGAAACTTCCTCCTTCAGTGTGAATGACAAGAAAATCCATGAATATTACTGCTAAACTTGTGGTACATTTGTAGCTGGTGAAACACCCCTGAGGTGCCGTGGTGCTCCATTCCTGGAGATGAGGTGGGAGGTTCACACCAAGTCATTTCTGGCCATCAGTGAGTGCAAATGGCAGCAACCCTTCAAAACACACAGGACAGGAGCCCATAGAGGAGAAACTCCAGATCCTGATGGCAAAATGCTGTGACAGCTAAATGCTCCATTGAGGGCTGTGCTTCCTGCTTTCTCTGGGGCTGATTTCTGGTCATTGCTGGATTTTGCTTTACCTGGAAGGGCTCAGGGTACAGCTGAGTACTTGGCTCAGGGCAGTCCTGACCACCAGAGTCACTTGTGCCTGCACAGGGACAGCTGCTGTGGTTTATGGGCTGTTTATGTGTTATTCTCCCATCCTTTCTGTTCCAGGAGCTTTTTAGTGCTGGTCTCTCAGGCACCCTGTAATGCTCTGGAGAGATGACTTTTCCCTCTAGTTGTTCTTTGTACTCACCTTCCCTGAAACAGTGAGATACAAAGATGTGTGTACAGAATTTACCCCAACTTTGCATGGTGGGCAGGATCATCCCTGTCTCAATAAATGAGAGCAGCCCCGTGCATTCTAGCTCAGGTGAAGAATTCCTGCTCAGAGGGAATTGCTGGAGCCCTCTGGCAGCTGGAGGAGCCCCCGAGCCCTGGGGTCACGGAGTTTGTGGGGTAGAGCCAGGAATGGGTGCTCGTGGCCAGGGATGTGAAGGGTTAAAGTGCTGTGACACAGCCTGGGCCGTGCCAGTGCTAACGCAGGCTGCTCTCTGCTTCTCTCCCCATCCCCTCAGAGTGCGTGGTGGCCTGTCACAAGTTTGTGGAAGTCAATGCCCTGGGTCTCACCGTGGCTGCCCTGAGCAGCTACGACCCCAGCATGAGAGCGGCCGCCTATTTTGTGCTGGCTTCCTTCCGCTGCCACCTGGACGGGGCTCGCTTTGCGCAGCAGAGCCAGGTAAGCAGAGCCAGGATGGGCTGGCTCTGGGCAGCAGAGCAGGTAAGCAGTGCCAGGGTGGGCTGGCTCTGGGCAGCAGTGCCAGGGTGGGCTGGCTCTGGGCAGCAGAGCAGGTAAGCAGTGCCAGGGTGGGCTGGCTCTGGGCAGCAGAGCAGGTAAGCAGTGCCAGGGTGGGCTGGCTCTGGGCAGCAGAGCAGGTAAGCAGTGCCAGGGTGGGCTGGCTCTGGGCAGCAGAGCAGGTAAGCAGAGCCAGGGTGGGCTGGCTCTGGGCAGCAGTGCCAGGGTGGGCTGGCTCTGGGCAGCAGAGCAGGTAAGCAGTGCCAGGGTGGGCTCACTTTGGGCAGCAGAGCCAGGTAAGCAGTGCCAGGGTGGGCTGGCTCTGGGCAGCAGAGCCAGGTAAGCAGTGCCAGGGTGCCAGGGGACAGCTGGTACATCATGGACGTGTGTGTGGGAGAGATGCTGCCTTGCTCATGCACCTACGTGCATGTGTGCGACAGCTAAAAGCAGCTTTCCATCCTCTCTCCCATTGTTTCTCCTCTACTGCTTTGTGTTTCCTCCTGCTATAACCATGGAGAGAGAAAGGAGAAAACACATTTTAGAAATTCTTGGGAGTTTTGTATGTAGGAATGGCAATCCTGATGGAATTGATATTTGGCCTGTATGGCCCATGAAGTGTCCCAGAAGCTGGTTGGTGTCTTGGTGCTCGGGTTGTGATCATTTGGGCTGTGCCTGAGGCCTCTCTCCCTGGGCTCTTGCAGTTGGTGTATCTCTTGGATGCTGTGCAGAACGGAATCAGGCAGCCCAACCTCAGGCTCACCTTCTCCCTGAGCCTCTACATTGCTCGTGTGGCACAGCAGATCCTGAAGCCAGGTACGGAACTTGCCGGGGTGAGCAGCAGAGCTTGGGCAGTGCTGATCTCCTCACCTGCTCTGTGCTCCTGCACTCCTGAGTGAGCTTTAGTTCTGGGAAGGGAAGGGGAGGCTGGGCAGCATCGAGGGAGCTCAGAGCGAAGGCCCTGTGCAGTCCTGGGCTGTTCTGCACACTCGCTGCAGCTTCCGTGGAATGTGGTCCTTGGGAGCCTTGTCCTCCTCCACAGTGCCAGCTTTATTAACAGCTTTTTCTCTTCTCAGAGGAGCACATGTACATAAAGGTGAACAGATTCCTGCTGTCACACCAGTATTTGGACCTGAGGAAGGTACCAGGCTTTTTCCAGCTTTTCTACAGTTTCGATTTTGAGGTAAGAGTCCCATTTTGGGTACCCAGTAATTCATTCTTCAGAAATGTATTTAAAACAGCCATAAAATACAATGAAATCTCATTCTCCCATAGGTAGTTAATTATTTATTTATTTTCTGTCTTATGTTTCATATTGGAATGAAAAATGTTATTTCTCTGGGGTTTTGTTGCTTTCTTAATACCAACGCACAATGAGTTACGCTGTGTGTGCTCTGTGAGCACAATAAACAGAATATTCTGTCCCAGCTAGCTGCAATTCCTCTTTGAGTTTAGATTAGTAACACTGAGTTCAACTGAAGTGTTTTAGGAACAGCAGCTCCTAAAATTCCATTTCCAGTGCATGTTTGGGCTGCAGAGTGACTGCTCCCCATGGATGTTAGAGATTAAATTTGATAGGAATGGGAAATGAGAAGTCCAGAACAAGCTGTGGTAAGCCCTGAGCTGGCACTCAGAGGGAACCAGGGTTTGTGCTCTTGGGAGCAGCTGTTCTGTGAAAATGCCTGAATGCCTGATGCTGGTATTTCTCTTTGTGGCTTCCAGTACAAAACAGAGCGGGAGTGGATCCTCAGATTCCTTGGGGAAGGGCTGCGTGACAAACACTGCTATGAGCTTTATGACTACCAGAAGATTTTCCAGGTCATTCTGTCCTTCTTCAACAGTCCTTTGTGTGATGAGGCCTCCCAGGTAAGAATTAAAAAAGCAAGTTCCAAAAACCCAAAACCACAGAGGTTTTCATGGCTTCGAGATCCCAACTACAAACCAGAAAGGAGCAGCTGACTCTGCCTTGGCCCTCTGAAAATCTGTTCCTTGTTGGTTTTGTGTGTGTGTGGAGGGGGCAAGAATGGCTTGTGTGCAAACCAGTGCCACCCTTATCCCTGGAACTGGAACAGGTTCCTGCCATCACGGAGCCTCATGTGGTGCCATGGTTTTGCTACTACAGTCAGGGCCTTTTCTTTTTTGGGGTCTCTATT
This sequence comes from Calcarius lapponicus, assembly GCA_039654755.1. Classification (NCBI taxonomy): domain Eukaryota; kingdom Metazoa; phylum Chordata; class Aves; order Passeriformes; family Fringillidae; genus Calcarius; species Calcarius lapponicus. Next base: position 86,696,903 of record CM077462.1, on the reverse strand, counting down.
CCCCAGCCAGTGCATTTGTTACCTGAGCAGTGCTTCAGCAGGAGGGAAACTCACGTGCCAGGAGGAGCTCTCAGGTTTGGGAGCATCCACCCTGAGTGTTTCAGGTATCAAAACCTTGGGCAAAAAGATAAACTTGTCTTGGTACCTGGATGCTTCTTGTGAGAGCAGCACCTGTGGTGTGAAGCCGTGAAGGGAGAATGTCTTTCCTTCCCTGGAGCTGCTGAGAAGAGCTGGTGTTCATTTTACCTTGCAGTGATCAGACAGCAGCCAGATTGCTAATTTGAAGGTAGATAATTAGATCCTGGCTGTGAAGAACAAGGTGCATTTTCTGTTTCAGCGTCGCATTCTGGAGATACTGCAGAGTGCTGCCCGTGTCAGTAGAGCTGCCTACGAGCTGGTGCAGGATCACAGCCTGCTGACGTGGGTGCTGCACAGCCTGGAGAAACGGTAACCGAGGGGGCAGGAGCCAGGGAACCACTGTCCTGTGACAGAGGGGAGCGAGGGGCTGGGGGTGAACCCAGGGGGACACACAGGGACACCAGGGGGGACAGATGGGGGCACCAGGGGGGACAGACAGGGACACCAAGGGGGACAGGGACACCAAGGGTGACAGACAGGGGGACAGGGGCACCAAGGGCTGTGCTGGCAGAACTTGCTGCACTCTGAGCTGTCCCTTGTGTTTCTGAGAACAGCACCCAGCTGCTTTCAGGCTGGGCTGGGAGGGAGGATGCTGGGGGAGCTTTGTGATTTGGGGTCACTTCCCTGAAAAGCTGAAAGAGCAAAATGGCACCTTGTGCTGGTGTCTTTGCCTTTTCCATTTCAAGCAGCCTCAGTTCATCTCCTGTCACGGGAGCTGCCGCACAGGAAGCGGCGCAGTGATGGATCTGAGCTGTCTAGAACATTCCTGCTGCCCTTGCCTCTCCCTCACACCAACATCTCTTGTGCATGCACGGAGTGCCCCGACAGGCTCAGGCAATGCACCAAAAGTGCACTGGAATATGGTCCCCTGGAGGTGATGGGCCAGCTGCTGGTGAGGATCTGCCTTTAAAATGTGGTTTTCTTTTTTTCTTTTTCTTTTTTTGTTTGGTTTTGTTTTTCAGGTTTCTGGAGAACAAGGTGATACATAGAATTATTTCCTTAGTCCACACGCTGTGGCTAACAAATTTAGGAGACAAGAGACAAAACAAGAATCCATCCCAGGAGAACAGGAAACTTCTTCCTATTCAGCTTGTAAATGAATTTCTGTGTGTTTTGGTGGCGTTAATCAAACATATTCGGTAAGTGCTTTGCTTTGTTTTGTGTTTAGCTGGTTTGCATTTCATCCTCTGCCCAGTTGGAACTTTATTAAGGCCAGGAGGATTTCTGTATCTCTGCTAGATGGATGGCTTTTTTCACCTTCAGTTTGTGTGTTGAGTAGTGAATTTGGATGAGACTTCTTTGACAGGAGGATTTAAGTGTTTGAATGCAGTAAAGTAAAATGTGCTGCACAGTTGCTGTTGAGTCCTTTGTCCTTAACTCCTGGCCCTTCTGACAGCAGGGATTAGAGCTGTGCTGATGAATTAGCATGCATGGCACTTGTGTTTCCTTTTGCCAGGACTAACATGGACCTGGCCAAGCTGACTGAGCTGTTCAGCACCCTGAGCTCCGTGCTGGAATACCGTGCTGGCGTTGTGGAGGCTTTCAGGGACATGCGGCGATTGACGGTCAATGCCAGCGTCCTCTCCAGCAGGGAGCTGCTGCTGCTGCTGCACAGGTGGAGCCTTGTCAGCGCAGACCTGCAGCTGCAGCAGGACCTGCAGGCCCTGGCCCAGAAGTACCAACACAAAGAATTGCTCAGTAAGTGCTGAAATGCCTCAAGGAAGGTTTGTTTTGTTGGGGCTGTTACAGAGCAGCAGCTCAGGTGAGGCAGACTTCTCTGGCAGTAGGGCTAATGCCTTCTGTCAGACTGATGGACCTTGAGGGAAGAGGAAAGGACATGGAAAGGCATTTTTCACATCTTCCTTGTGGTGGTTTTGAGCCTTACCACAATTTGGAAGCTTTGGAGAAACACAGTTTATGAAGGGAGAGAGCTTTAAAGTGAAACTTAGTGGCAAATCAGGCTTTGAGTTAGGCTTTGAAAAAGGGTATTCTTTAATGAAATCTTAAGAGAAAAAGCAGTGCCTGGAGGCTTTGTGCTCAAAGGTGTGAATCTTTCTGAGTGTGGATGGGGGTCTGAAAGTGATGTGTAAATAAAACCAATAAATAAATAGAGCAAGAGAAAGGTAATAGTTGGCATCTCTTGCTGTCACCAGTTTTGAAGAAAGGAAAAAAAGCCAGGACTTGCAACGACTGAATCCACACAGGAGAGCACCTCACTTGCACCATTTTGTGCTAGGAAAATCCTTTGGAGTGTCTGATGTTTGTTTTTTTGGTGGTTATCTTCTTACAGAAAATATCAAAGACAAGAGCAAAGCTCAAGCCTCATGTCCTGTGTATGGTCACACTGGGAAAAGGAGCGAGGTGGGAGCAGATGACGCTGCTGCAGACGTGGGAGTGTCTGAGCTGGGGAAATGCAGAGAGCACCTGAATTCCATCCTTGCCCATTGGGAGCCTGGTTTGCCAGCACCACCCTGCGCACAGGGAGGGGACGCCCCCAGGGCCGGTGAGGCTGGGGGCGAGGCAGTGGCTGTCACCTGTGCCTCCATTCACGTTGTCACCAAGCTGCTGGTGAGGTCCCTGGCTGGGCAGAGCCCCCTCAGGGAGCAGGACGTGTCCCCAGTCCTGAAGTGGCTGCAGAGCCGTGTCCTGCCACAGCCAGAGGCCGTGCGGGAGGTGCTCGGGGATGGGACGCTGAGGAACGGCCTCTTCCAGCTGCACAGCCGGCTCTGCCAGGCCAGCAGCTCCTCAGGCGGGCTCTGCCGGCAGCTCCGTGGGCTCAGCTCCATCATGCTGCAGCTCATGGAGCAGCAGGGCCCGCCCAGCCCCTTCCACGGGCCAGTGACATCTCTGTGCCCATCGGCAGCGCTGGACGAGGATGCGCACGAGACGGGTGAGTTGTCTTGTTCTTATCGCTCGTGTTAGGAGGCGGTGGTGGGAGAAACGAGGTCACTGAGAGCATCTGCCAGGGCAGATTTCAAACTGCTTTATTGAACAGGAAACTGCTTTGTTCATTCCTGAGAGCTGGGAGTGTGTCTGTGCCTTTGCACGGGCAGAGCCACTCCAGATTTTCCAGCTAGGAAAGAGCTGGGGAACTCTTTTAAAACACAGTCCTGGAGGCACCGAGCAGCTTGGCTTGGGAATGCTGTGGGGAAATAGAACAATGTCTGCTCTGACTTGTCTCCCCTTTCTCCCACAGCTGTTTCTGTGTTCCTGACTTCCATTTACATCGGGGACACGTGGCTGGGAGCACAGCAGCCGGATCTGTTTCTCACCCACGCCAGACTGGTCTGCACTGGTGCAGATTGTGAGTTACAGGGTGACCTGGACGCTCGGAAACAAGGGGAAGAAACTCTTGTGTCTCTTTGCAAAAAGATTGGGCTCCATCAGGGCAATAATTCAGGGCACTGACATTGATCTGGAACGTTCTTCTGTGCTCCGTCCTCATCACCGTGAGCCCTGCAAGCCTCCTGAGCTGTTCTCATACAGACCTGCCTTGGTTGGGCACAGAAATCAGGATTTTATTCCTGTGTGCAAACTCAGGGAGAAGATTTTATTCACCATCTCTCAGAGGGACATTCAAGCTCCAGTTTCCCTTGCCTTGAACAGTTTGAGAGACAGTACTACTTATGTGATTTTTATTACAGGCATTTTTATCTTTTTGAAGAAGCAGACTGCTTGTGCACGTGTGTGCCCTTGGTATCCATCCTCTCTCCGATATAGGACAGGACAAAAAGGCTGCAGAGCTTCCCACAACGGGGTGTGAATGCAAAGAACGAGGAGACAGAGGAAGACTGGACTCGGGAATCAGGATGGTCTTCTGGGGTTGAAAAAGCTTGAATGGCTTTTAAAGACATTGATATCAGATTTGGTTGATTTTTATTACCAGCACCGCGGGCCGGGCTCGGGGCGCAGCCGGGGCTCTGTGAGGCTTCCCGGCCCGTCCCTCTCTCTCCCCCTCCTTCCTTCTCCCCGTATTCGCCTTCTCGCGCTCCCTTTCCCCCATTCCCTCTCCCCCCACAAGCCCGGCTCCTTCCTGTCCTGCCCCTACCCCGCTACTCCCTTCTGTTCCCCCTCTCTCCCTCCTGTGTCCGCCCTCCCTGTATCCCCCTCCCGGGCTTTCCCTTCCCGTCCCGCTTTCCTCCGCAGCCCGCCCTCCCTCCCTGCCCTTTCTCGTGGCTGCTCTCGCTCCTCTCTGCCCGTGCCCCCTTTCCTTCTTTGGCCCGCAGCCGCGGGGCTCGGGGTGCCGGAGAATAAAGCCCCAGGGCCGGAGCCCGGCGCCCCCCGGCCCTCGCAGGAGTCCCCGCGCGGGGCCGGAGGCTCTCGGCGGATCCCCCGGTGCCGGTCAAAGGCCCCGCCCGACAGCGCCGGAGCCGCGGCTTTCCCGGCATCGCGCTGAGAGCGGCCCCGCCCTGTGCCGCGCCGGCCCCGCCGCCTCTGCCGCTCCCTCTCGCTGCCCCTGGCCCGTGACAGCGAGGCTGGGGAGGAGCCTCGACCCTTCTGGGGGCTGCCCCCCAGCCCTTGCTTGTTGCAGCAGAATCCCTGTCTGGGGCGATGGACGTGTGGAAAGGGCTCGGAGGAAGCGCCGCGCTGCTGTCCGGGGCAGTCGGACTCGTTCTGCGCCTTCTTTGGGGCTGAGGAAAAGGGGCTGAAGACTCGGGGCTCTGATGCCATTGGGGGCACCCCGAGGGCCCCAGGAGAGGGAGCCCCGCTGCGGGGCGGGAGCAGAGGGGTGGCGGGCGAGGGGGGGCACGCTGGGTGCCGTCCCCCAGAGGGACCCAAAGCCGCCGCAAAATTGACAGGGAGGGGCGGCTGTAGAATGCTAAAACCTGTCCAGGCAGTCGGTTGTATAGGTATTGGTAAAGAACAGGAATTTGTCTCTAAATTCCTTCGGGGAGAAACCCTCTCTATCCACTCATTTGTTTACAGGAATGTCGGAAACTCCGACTGGAGATGGGTAGTGGTTTTGAAGCTATTGCCCTCGCGTTTTTATCTAGGAATGGACCAAGCTGTGCCCTGAAGCCATCAGAACAGCTGCAGGGGCTGAAGGCAATAGAAAGGGCTCTCTGGCACCTTTTGCCTCCGTTCTCTGCCAGTCCCCAAATCGTGTCCCAGTCTCGGAAGAGGCGCTTGTCATCCAGAGTGCCAAAAGGAAGACCTGTAAAATCCCAGCTCTGCCTTGTGTTTCGTGTGGTTTCTTTACTTCCTATTTATGTCATTACGGAGAGCAAGGAAAGAAGAAATGTGACTGGTTCCCGCCGTGGCTGTGTGAAGGCTTTTTTCAAAGGCTGGTGTATTTATATTCTCTTTTTCCACTCCAAGCTTGACTTTTCCCCTCATTTTTCGAGGTCTGCTGCATTGGGTGTCCCAAGGAGGGCTGGGTTCCTCAGCAGGGGTCTTAGGAGTTGGCGCTGATTCTGCTTTTTCTGAGGGTGCACCAAAGTGCGCTACCAGAATGACAGCTTTCTGCACTGGAAAGCTTTCCCTCAAAGCCATCCGCGCCCGTACGTGTTTGAATTGTGCAACCAGACGGACTAAGAGAAGCCAACGCCCGTAGCAGACAGGGAATCCCTGCGGTCCATTTTAGGGGGAATGAGAAAAGTATTGTTGTGCTATTATGGGTTTGATTTGAAGGCAGCCACCCCATTTTCATCATCCTAAGGTTTAAATTGAGGGGGCAGCCCTGGTGTCCCTCCTTTTCAAGGGTTCGAATTGAGGTCAAAATCCCCCTTTCCCCATCATTTGAAGGCTTTCAGTTGAGGAGCACCCCTTCTTTTCTGCTCTCATAGGGGATGGAATTGGAGGGGAGAGCGCATTTCTTTGCCCTTGTTGGAGCGCGGCGAGCCCCGGCTGCGGCCTCAGTTTCGGGGTTCGGTTGCAGGAGCTGCAGCTGCGGCAGCGTCGGCGGGGCCGCAGTCGGGCTGTGCCGCCGCATTTGAGGCGCTTCTGGTGCCCGTGGCCCGGCCCGGCCCGTTCCCGCTCGGGAGCGCTCCTGGCACGGGCCGGGCAGCTGCCGAGGCGGGCGGGGAATTTGGCGCGGCAGGGCTGGCGCGGCAGGGCCGGAGCCGCGCCGGTGCGAGCCGTGCGGAGCCGAGGGGAGCCGTGCCGGGCCGGCCGAGGGCGGCAGAGGCGGCGCGGGCGCTGCTGCGCCGGCCCGGGCGGTGCCGGCCGCTCCGTCCGCTCCGGGCGCGGGGCTCGGGCGCCGCCGGGCAGGGGGGAGCGGGCGGGGCTCTCCGGGGCGGTGCCGCCCCCGCGCGCCGGAGGAGCCGCCGGAGGAGCCGCTTTCCCGCCGGGAGCCGCGCTCCGTCCGGGGCCGGCAGCGCGGGGTTCGGCCGCTGGAAGCCCTCGGGTGCCGCGGCTCGGAGGCGCTTCGTGGGCACCGATCGCATCGCTTGGCTCGGTGTGCAGCGGGTGCGCGCTCAGGGATACGGGGTTCGTCCTGACTGCTGCGGTTCTCGGATCGGGTGGGGATGATAAAGGTTTGTTTGGATTGAGTTTTGTACTCGGATTTTTTTGTTTGTTTGTTTGTTTTTTGCCGGCGTGTTATGTTTTTAAAGGCGTGCAATGGTTTTTACGGGTCCTAGCGGGAAGCAGCGGTCAGGATTTTAATTCTGCTGTGGTGGCTTTTATTAGCGTGAGTGTGTAGTGTTTGTTTTGGTGGGCTTGAGGCAGCGTCATGTCGTTAATAGCAGCGGGGTTTTTAAAATCTATATTTGCGTTTGTGTTTATCGGCTTGCAGGGCTTTTGCTTCTTTGGTTTGTTTGATGGTAGTGTATATTTTATTGTTTCGGATCATTGGGGAGATATTGTTTATGGTTACGTTTCTCTTTAGGCTTTGTGTTTATTTCTCGGTGGTATTTTTATTCTGATAGATTGAGGCACTCTGGGTTTATTTCGTTAGGAATAATTTTTTTCGTTGTAAATTTAAGTATATTTGGTTTGGGGGATTTTTTTTTTTGGTTGTCCTTTGATGTATTTTTTTGGTGTTTATCAGTTTTATTTTTGGGAATGTGGGTCTATATATGGTGGGTCTTTTTAAGTATTTTTTTAATTTGGGTAGGTGTTTTCTTATTTTTAGTGGTTGAGGGTTTTTGTTTTTCTATTTCGTTAATTAGTTCGATTTTAAAGTGATTTTTACAGAGTATTGGTTATTCTTTGAGTTACTGTAGAGGTAGAATTTTGGTTATTTTTTTAGTAACGTTCAGGGTCCGTGGCAGTGTTTGGAGTTTCATAAGTTGGTTTGATTTTTTTTTAGTAGTTTTTGCGATTTGCTGTGCGTGTTTTCATGGGGTTTTCTTTTATTTTCGTTCCATTTTCTGACGTGATGAGAATTGTTACCTCAAAGACTGTTGTGTATTTTTTTTGCTGGCAGTTGTTTGGCTGGTGGAGGTATCTTCATGTTTTTGGAAGATATTGGTGGGAATTTGATGCTGTTTGTTTTGTCATTTTATTCAGGAATTGGAGTTTAAATGTACAATTATAACTATAAGTATATGTAAACAAAACAAATATACGTGTAGAAATGGGAATCAACAACTTTTTAAAATATATTCGGTCTATTTTTAAATTTAACATATAACATAAGTCATTAGATATTACAATAAGATATTATATTTTAGTAGCGTATTATATATGTTTATAGATATATAAAGAGACATTATAAATATAAACACAACCTAAACAAATTATAAATTTATGAATGTATTGCAAATCTATGCAGATATACAAAAATAATTAAATAATTGTAAATATAAAATAACATAAATCGATACAATACATAATATAAGTAATACTGTATATATCTATTATAATCTATTATAGGAAATAGATATGAAATAGATATAAAATAGATATAAATATCGTACATCCATATGATATATAACAAATTATAGATATTATAAATATAAAAATAGTTTTTAAGTAGTTTAAAATAAAGGACGGTTTTGTATTTTTTTTGCAAAACCAGGGGTTTTACTATAAAAATAATAAATACAAATAATAGAAAGCTAGAAATCTAAGTATAGAAATGTATCATCAATTTATAAAGATTAATATAAAACTTAAAAATATATGAAAAAATATGTTGTAGCAGTAGATATGGTACATAATATAAAAATAATTTATCTATATTATTTGAATATTATACATATGATATATATAATTTCTAATATAATGCATGAAAATAAACTATAAATATAAATGTGAATATCGTTATGGAAGCTATAAATATGAAAATATTTCAATACAGTTTAAAAGAAGAGGGTTTTTTGAATTTTTTTAGTTAGAGACGGGATTTTTATTTTAAATAATCTTAAAGTATTATAGAAATGTAATTTTAAATATCAAAATATACTATCAATATATAATGATATTTATAAAACCACAAAATATCAATAAATATAACTAATAGGAGTTGACATAATATATTCTATAAATTCCATAACACATCAATGTCCACTATAAATAGGCATGTGCATCTAAATACGAAAAATAGAAAGATAAAATTTCCTTCAATACGGTTTGCAGGAAGGGGGGCTTGTTTTGTTCTGGTTGGCTAAGAGGCGGGTTTTTGGCACTTATTTCAGAGGAGTTTTTGGCGGGGACGGCCCCCGGTCTTTCGGGCCGCCTTGCCCAGCCGCAGCCGCGCGGCGCCCCCGGCGGGGGTGGGCGGCAGTGCTGCCGCCTTGTGGGCAGAGCGCGGTACTGCAGCCCCGCGCCGAGAGGCGGCCGCGAGGCCGCTATGTTGAGTGTGGCGTGTCGCGAGTGTCGCGGACTCGCGTGACCTTCTCCAAATGGCGGCGAAAAGGGCGCGAAAATCGAGGGCCCCCGGCGGGTGTTTATCCGGACCGCCTGCACGGCACACCGACGCCGGCGGGGCTCCGCGGGATTTTCTCTGGCGTTTCAAGTGTACCCGACACGGGCTGTGGGCTCAGCGGCGCCGCGGGCGTGCGTAATTTGGCGGGTTTCTGACCGGCACCGGGGAAATCGGCTCTCTGTGCCGGGGTCCTCTCTCGCCCGCTTTCCCGCCCTCAGCGAGCCGAGCCGGCCCGAATTCTTCCGAAGAGCCGAAGAGCCGAGGGCAGCCGAATGGAGCCGACCTGAGCCGAAGAGCCGAGCGCAGCCGAAAAGAGCCGACTTTAGACGAAGAGCCCATGATGGCCGAGAGTAGCTGGTAGCCGCGTGGAGCCGACATGGGGTGGTGTAGTGCTGACTGAAGGGACTGGGACATGGCTCCCTCCCTGCAGGGCTTGCACAGGCATCAGCCCTCCCCCCTGTGCCAAACCCACCCACCCAAACTGGCACCACGTCACTGGGCACTGCAGGGAAGTGGTGCTGCAGTCGGATCGTGGATTCAGCTCCAGGAGCTCTCCGTGTCTCAGGATTCAGCTGTGGCACAGGCCTGCAGGGGACACTTGGCAGTCTCTGCCTTGTTTCTGTGCAGCCGTGCGGGTAGGAACCAGGGCTCTGCTCTGGAGGGGGCTGAGCCCTTGCCAAGGGAGCTCACCCTTGGTGTTACCCCTGGCGGAGGAGAGGGGTGTCGTGCACAGCCAGAACGGCATCAACGCTGCACCAAAGGGGCTGGGGGGGATTCTGCCCCTCTCCCCAGCTCAGGTGAGACCCCACCTGCAGAGCTGCCCCAGCACAAGAAATCTGTGGAGCTGTTGGAACAAGTGCAGAGGAGGCCCTGGAGCTGCTGCAGGGCTGGAGCCAGGCTGGCACAGCTGGAGGTGCTCACCTGGAGAGGAGAAGGCTCCAGGGAGAGCTCAGAGCCCCTGCCAGGGCCTGAAGGGGCTCCAGGAGAGCTGCAGAGGGACTGGGGACAAGGATGGAGGGACAGGAGCCCGGGAATGGCTCCCAGTGCCAGAGGGCAGGCATGGATGGGATCTTGGCCATGAGGAATTGTCCCTGGCAGGGTGGGCAGGGAGGTCGTGGCTGAGCTGGGAGAGCACAGGGGGCCCTGGTGTCCCTGGGCTGGCAGAGATGGATGAGCACAGCAGGGATGAAGGTGAAAGCTCTCCAGCCCTGGCCGGTGACGTGAGCGGGCGTTTGCTGGGTGAATGGATCGGGATTGTCACCAGGAGAGGGACAGGAGGTTCCTCACAGACGCTGGTGACTCGTGCCAAGGGCAGGGCTGGTGACACGGCCCAGGGGGTGCCAGGGCAGGGGCTGCAGGTTTGCACTGGTGGCTTCTTTCCAGCACCACGCTGGGGTTTGGTGCTGCAGCTGGGGCAGTGGAATTGAAGTGGGGCTGAGAAAACAAACAGAACTCGACCCAAAAGGGCAAAATTTGTGTGTGACTGGGTTTAGTAGTTTCTTCAGTGCTAAAACTGTTTTCTCACAGGATGTTTCAAGCCTAGGAAAAGGATAACATGGGATGGTTTCAAAGCCTAAACAAATCTCATTGAATGCTGGTTTTCATTAATGATTTCTGGGCACTCCAGAAAACATTTCTAGAAAACATTGCCTTGTTCACAATGGCTCCTTTGATGGCCAAAATAAATACATGAGGGATAAATATGTGTATTTTTTAGCCAAGTATTTTGCTCAGTAACATGATTAAAAAGTGAAAAAAACTTCAAAAATCAATACTTTGTTTAAGTCTTGCAAGCACTCTGAGATTTTCATGTACACAGAGTTCTCCTGCCAGTCTTTTAGGAACAGTAAATTGTTGCTAACATGCCTCTGTTACCCTGCCATTTCATGTCCATTTCCATGTCTGTTGTGCTGTTAGTCTGCCTCCCGCTTTATGGTTTATTTGGGTAAACTGCCTCTTTTTTAAAATTGTTTTTGTTACCTTTTGTGAGCATGCCAGAGGCCCTAGAGGGCCAATAAATGGCAATATTAGTGCTCCTTCTGAGTGCTGCTTCCCTCTGCTTGCTTGTGACTAATCCTGAATCTCTGCCCAGCCTGCTGAGCTGAATTTTCCTGATCAGAAAAGGAGGAGCAGTGGGTCAAGAGACCCTCCAGCCGAATACTGCCAGGAAAAGCTTCACCTCTGTGCAGTTACAAACGTTCTGTGTCACTGCTGGATGGCTCGAGGCAGTGAGTGTTTCCCACAGGTTACTTTTTCACACCGTTATCTTCTTGCTTTATCTCTGATTATTCTTGCTTTATCTCTGGTTGTACTCCCTTGGCTGGTGGGTGTTGATCCAGAGCAGGACATGCACAACAGAACAAGGAAAAGGAACATCACAAAGGCGGCGAGGCCGACCCCGAAGGCGATGACGATGGAGTCTGTGGGCACAGCAGAGGTTCTGTCATTTTGCACGGCACAAACAGAGCCCAGCGAGGTGATTTACCCTCCCAGCTGCAGGGATGCCATCTGACTCATTTCTCCTTTCAGAGACAGGGCTCTAAGTGCCAATTTGTCAGAGGTCTTGGGAGCCTCCTGACAGTGGGGATGAGGGAGGGAAAAGCCTCTGGTGTGTTCTGGTGCCCAGAGCTGTGCAGATAACTGAACGTGGCTCCTGTTACACGAGCACAGGGCAGGAAGCCTGAGTGGTCACTGCCTAATCCTGCAGGGTCTTTAGGGAGAGGCCCTCAGGGAGGGAATCCCAGCCCTGGAAGCGTTTTATACCGGGAGAAATAGCGAGGGGGGGTTGTTGCACAGGGCCAGCTGTGGAATTGTTTCCCTGGGTGTTTTCATTAGAATTTGTAAGCCACTGTTCTCCCACTGGTACTTGGAGGAGGAAGGATAATAGTACCAAGAGGATGCCTCTGTTCCTCCTGGGCTGCTGACATGGAAAAATGTCTATTTTCATCTTCTTGGAATATAAAAATGCCTGAAAGGTGGCAGACTTCTCTGCTTCTTTCAGGGCTGGGGGGGCAGAACAAGTGGGATTCAAAAGTCATTACAAGATCAGTTTACTCTGCTTTTTAATGGACAAAAGGCTGATGAGATCACTCAGAAGCACATATGGGGTGATTTTCTCCACAAAACTGTCAACACATTTGAATTAAACTTAACAGAGGGCGAGCATCTTGTCTCAGAAGCACAGTTTCTACAGATTTCAAGGACAGAGGCAGCTGAGGAAAAATGCCCTATCCATGGCCAGGGAGGGAAGTGCTGTAACACAGATGCCACCTGTGCTGTGCACCAGGTGACCCAAGTGGTAGGAAAATGTTATTAAGGGAAAAACAGGGGAAAGGTTCATTCCTGGTTTTTGGGTTTTGCTGGGCCAGCCACATGCCAGAGACTTGCATCTAGCTTAGCTCAGCAGTTTGGGGTTTCCCTAGTGGAATCTGGGGGTAATCATCTGCCCTAACTTTAAAATTAAGGGAATTAGGTGAGCTGCTCCTGGTCCCAGCAGCACCAAATGTTGCTCTGCAGCATTAGAGAGCAAGATTTTCTGGATGGAGGGATTTGGATATTCACACCACTTTCTTGAAGGTGTGGTGCTCTAAGCTTGGAGGCAATAAACCTTGGCTGATCTGAATGCACAGAAAAGCTTTTCTAAGGTAAGTTTCTGCTGCTTTTTCCTACTGCTGTCAGAGCAAGTGAAGGACAGGCAGCTCCTAACACAGAATTCAACCTTCACCATCGGAAAGGCAGTCTCTTGCACTGTTAGTGAGAGAGACATGAAGGTGTTCTGAAAGGCCATCACATTTTCCTGGGATATATAATAATTGCTCTGGAATAACCTTGGGAAAAAACAAATTTAGTCTCTGAATCCACATCCAAACAGTTTCAGCCATCCTCAGGGATGGGAGGGAAAACAGTGCTTTTATGAAAACCTCTGCTCCTTCAGTGAACTTTGATGGCAGTAGCACACGGGGAACTAGCACCCCACACTACAGATTCACAAGTAATCACATTTCCCCTTAGCAAATGACAAAAAAAAAAAAAAAAAAAAAAAAAAAAAAAAAAAAAAAAAAATCTGTCCTTGTAAACAAGAATTAATGTCAGCAGTCTCATAGCTTCAGATACTGTACGGTAAAGCCCAGAGTGTTTGTTAGTATTTATCCAGCCTGAAGGCAAACAGCCAGGCACACAAACCTGGCATGGACTCTGCTGCAAGGAAACAAAACCGGGTCAGTGAGACGAGCAATCCAACATTTCCCCTGTGCTAGATTAGCACCTAGCACTCCACAATACTTGCATTTATTAACCTCCAGCTTGCTTCCATCTACTGCAATTGGATCCATGTCATCCCAGTAATACTCGTAGGACCAGAAGTACTCGGAGGAGTTTGTGCTGTTGGCCGTGTCAGTGGTGCCTTTTCAGCCAGCCCAGAGCTCCGACCCAGAGCTTTGCCTCCTTGTGCTGCGCTGCCCTCATAAAGGGAATTGCACAACCCGTGCCTGTGCCAATCGCTCGGGGTCCCGCGGCTCAGGGACTGCCTGGGGACTGGGAACATCCCGCGGCACTTCAGTGAGACACTGACTCGTGTTATTATTCCTCGGGATGTTTTAAACTGAGGCGGGCGCCCTGTGGCCGAGGGACACGGTGGACAGGTGCCAGCTGGATCACAGGCCCTGCCCTCAGAGCAGTGCTCTGTCCGGGCTGGAAAACATTCCCGAATGTGTCTGATGGGAAGCGCCGGCTCTGCAGGGGCCACACCAGCAGCGGCCGAGGGCCTCTTCAGCCTGGAGGGGGCCGAGGTCAGGGCTCACCGGGGCTGCGGCTCCTCCTGAGGGGCAGCTCCGGGCTCTGCTCCCCGTGACCAGGGACAGCACCCGGGGAAGGGCTGCAGCTGGGTCTGGAGGGGTTTAGGCTGGATTTTAGGGAAAGGTTCATCCCCAGAGGTGCTGGGCACTGCCCAGGCTCCCCAGGGCATGGGCACGGCCCCACAGAGCTCCAGGAGCCTTTGGGGAGCGCTCCAGGGATGCTCAGGGTGGGATTGCTGGGGTGTCTGTGCAGGGCCACGGGTGGGACTGGATGATCCTCGTGGGGCGCTTCCAGCTCGGGAAGTTCTCTGACTTTGCAGTGACTTGATAAAACACTTCATGTACTGGAATACCCACATCCTTTGCTTTGCTTCCATGACCATACGGGGTCCAAACGCCCCCGGGCGGTGCTGAGGCGGCTCCGGGAGCAGTTCACACACTGACTGGTGTGGTGTGTGCTTTGCGGCCTGAGGCAGAGGGATTTCGCACAAGGACGTGTAGTGGTGGACAAGGGGAATGGCCTTAGGAGGAAGGAAGGCAGGTTTAGATTAAATATCAGGAAGAAGTTTTTCCTGTGAGGGCGGGCAGGCCCTGGCACAGCTGTGGCTGCCCCTGCGTCCCTGGAATGTCCAAGGCCGGGCTGGACACTGGGGCTGGGAGCAGCCTGGGACAGTGGGAGGTGTCCGTGCCACGGCAGGGGTTTGGGTGGGATGAGATTTAAGGTCCCTTCCCCAGTTTAGTGATTCTGATCTGGTCTTGCTGAGGTCAGCCAGCCTGAGGAGCTGCTGCAAATTCAGGCTGAAAGATGAGTGCCTGTAATTTACACTGTGTAAAGCAAGAATGAATGCTTAAAAAATTATAATGCATGATTGTTTGGGGTTTTTTTTTCTTTTTCTTTTTTTTAAGGAAAGGGATGGGGTGAGGTGCTTCCCTTTATTTTCTCCTGAATCAATGTTATTTCTCACTTACAGCTTAGTAGAAACCTTATTCTGCTCTGGCTGCTCAAGGACCCTCGGCAGCATCTACAGGTGCACCTCAAGGAGCCTGGACTACAAGAGAGATTTGTTCTGTTTCACTATTGACTCCCTTGAAAGGTAAATACAGAGTGTTTATGTGCCAGTTCCACTGCACTCCCCAGGATTGCACTGAGGGCTCTCCTGTTATACCTCTGGGAAGTCTAGAGGTGGCTTTTTCTGCTGCTCTGCCCCGGAGTGGTTTTCTGTATTGCTGCTGTTGGCATCACAGTGCTCAGTTCTGAGCACTGAAACAGCCAGGTCTGCCTTTGGTATGAGAAATTGCGTTCCTGCCAAGCAAATACCACCAGGTCCAGGGCACGGGAGGGTTCCTTCTCATTTTCTCTGAGGAGTACACAAGCCAAGCACCAGAGAGGCCTGTCCGGAGCCCCTTTGGGCTCAGCATTACCAGCAGGCAGCGTGGCCAGAGGGGCTCAGGCAGAACTCGGGGCGGGTCTGACCTGTGCTGGCCACATCTGCTCTGTCTCTAGGGTGGGCAAAGGCAAATCTGACAGCTGAGGATGTGCCTGAGACTCTCACTCAGCCGCTTAAAATCTGTCTAGAAAATGGAAGTGTGCTTGGGTTTAGTTGGTTTATAGCACTTAAAAGTGGTCTTAAGGTATTGTTCAATAACCACCTAGTGAATCAAGGCTTTGTGCCAGAGTTCCTTTATGCAAGCATTGTTCTGATGGACAGTGTTCACCTGAACTAGTTTCAATGTCTCTGGTTTTTTCTGAGGTTCCCATTTATTTTGCTGTATTGCTGTGGATGTTCACCCTCATGCTCTGGACAGCGCTTTTGGGTTTATTTCTTAATTCCACAGCTAGGATCCCTTATTTTTTGGCAGTAAAATTCCCTAAAGCACTGACCTGGCTGCGGAATGGCACTTTTCTTGGAGAGTAGTGCTACTTCTCCCTCCCAGCCAGCCCTGCAGTGTTCTCGGTGTCTGTGCAATTTTTCAGCGCAGCCCCAGAATCCGTGGCTGTCTCTCAGGGCTCTGGAGGAGTGCTGGGTTTGGATTTTTGCTTCAGGGTGGGAATCTGTGCATGGTCTGACCTGTGGCATCTCAGCTATATTCTAGGCACCCCGGGAAAGCAAGCTGTCATCCATGAGCAACCACTCACTCTGGAAAGTCAAGCTGTCTTGGAAGAGGTGCTGGAAAGGGTGAGATTTAACCTTACAATTAATAACTTGTTTAATTCACCTCTGTGAAACCTTCATGTGCTCCAATAGTTTCTGCAGAACAGCTTATTTCACCCAGAGTAATTCAGTGCATTGTAGCATGTGCTGGTCTGCTTCATGTCATTGGAATCTTGTGTTATGCAAGATTTTCAGTAACTTTCCTTCAATTTTCATGGGAATTAGCATTTTCTGTCTATCAAGCACAGCATTAGGTTCCTGTTTATGTCTCAGTAATTTGACAAGTTGTTTCTAGTTAGTTCTGATTCACTTCTCCAGATCTTCACTTAACCTTGAGGCATGCTTCTTCTGCCTTTTGTGCAAATGGACTGAATGCTTTTGCTGTAGCTTTGTATTGAAATACAGCATCATAAATCAAGGTGATGTTTTGCTCTACTAAAATCTGGTGGCTGCAGGTAGGAAGAGCTGGGAGCAAATAGTGCAAGGAAGTTGGAAAGTGAAGGTTGTCCAGCAGAAGCTGAGTGTGTGGCTCTGACACCAGGGCTGGAACAAGTGGACAGTGAGTGTTAGAGTTGGGTGAGCTTTCACAGGATGAAATGAGCAGGGAAAGTGTCACATGAAAAGAATTGGTGATGTGAGATGAGACGTTAGCCCTTTCTGACATCCACTCGTGCTCTGTGTGTGTGTGTGACCCAGCACCTGGTCATTTTGCAGGTGGACATGCTGCTCAAGGCTCTGGAGACAAGAGTGAGCACCGTGGAGTCGCGTGTGGCTGCTCTGCAAAGGCACGTCTGACAGGAAACCTGCCGAGTGCAGGAGAAGGGCAGAGGTGAAGGCTGGCCCTGCAATCCTCTGGGATCCCCGGGAACTTTGCAAAGACTGTGGAAGAGCTGGAAGCCGTGCTGGCCTGTGTGGTGGGGGAGCAGTGCTGACCAAGGCTGTGTCCCAGCCAAGGAGCTCCTCTTGTGTCCCTGAAGAGGAAACCCCAGGGGTTTTTTTCTTAAATTTTTGTCTCTGGAAGCAAAACATTGATCTCCTGACTTTCCCTGCTATTCAGTATCTACTGAGCTGGGTGTGCATTTTCCTAAGCTAATGAAAAACCTCCCTGTGGTTCTGTGATTTCCAGAGGAACAGCATTGAGTTTTTCTTGTCTCCACAGCTTTAGCTTGACTTGTGCTCAAAGACAGGAATGATTCAATAACTAGATGTGGTGAATTGTTAGTTTGGCAGGGTTTTTTTGCAAGTTCAGGGATAAAATGTGATGTAAGAAAAGGCTTTTTTTGCAGCATTAGATTTTTGCAGCATTGCAGCTTTTCAGGCTTTCCAAGTCACCTCATTCTGATTTAAACTCTCCTGAAATATGCTTAATAAGTTGAGTTTTTTTCATTGTTATTTTTGTTAGTGGAGTTTTTTTGTGTTTTGTTGTTTTTTTAATTTGGTTTTCTTTTCTCCCTGCCTTAGGAAAATTTAACAGATCTCACTTTCTTCTCCAGTTGAGTGCAGTGTTATCTTCTTAATTCAAAAAACATTTGCTGTATGGAAAAACCACCTTGCCTTGTGAAAGGCCAGGTAGGAGCTGTTTGAATGGCCAGTGCCACCGTGCCCTGTGGCACAGAGATTCCCAGGCAGTGGGGAGCCCTCTGCCAGGCAGACACACCTGGCCAGGTCCCTGCGGGTGCTGCTGCTGTACCTGGCTGATGAGGTGATGAGCAGCTCGGCTTTCCTGCCAAAGTAAAACCCCTCAGTTTTCCTGTGAATCCCAGCAAACTGGGCCCAAGGGCTTTGTCACTCAGCCTCTGCTTCCGTTGGTTTGGAGGGGTTGGATCCCAGTTCTTCACACCAGGAGTTGCCCCTCCATCCTTTCCCCCCACTTTTCTGTTCCAATCGTGGGAGATACTTGGGTTTTGGTTTTTTCCCCCTGCAGTTCACTGCAGATCCCAAAAAACCCACAGGAGGGAAGATGTGCTTCCACCACCAGGTGAGGAGCCTGATTTTGGAATGTTTGATGGAATTGGCCCAGTAGCTTTTCCTTCTGGCCTTCCCGTAGTCTGTCCATGGCAGGTGCAGCCCGTGCCTTTAGCTTAGAGCCCTCAGTCCTCAGGGAAATGACCCTGTGGGGAAGTTCTTACAGCTCTGCCTAGTGCTTTATGAATTGGGATGTTTTTCTGGAAGCAGGCTGTCCATTCTGACCCGTTTTCCCCCCTCTCCCTGCAGACTGTACCTGCTGAAAGGCTGAGGTGGCACCAGGATCTGTGAAATCCCTGACTCCCCGTGCCTTCTTGAGGCTGAAGCCACGTTTGCTGTCAGTGACCACAGAGTGGAAGAGGCTAAAGACTGGAAAGTTGGGGATTTTTCTCCTCAATCCCAAGACTCTCTGCAGCTGTGCACTGTCTATCCCTTAAAAGAGTTTCTGGGTTTATAAAGGTTTTTACATTCTGCAATATCTGTCTGTAACTCCATTAAAAAGAGTCATACTGTATCAATGTGGTGGCAATGACTTGTTTGAGTTGGTTAATTAAAGCAAATTATTGATAAGGGGTTTGAGCATCCCTTAGTTGGAGCTGGCAGCTCTTATTTAATTTCTCCTCATTCCTTTAATTCCTTTCAATTATTTCTTAAGCAATTACTGCAATTGGGATATACAATAAGGACAACAGCATTTCTGCCCTGCTGGATTGGGAAATCCAAGCCCAATTCCTTGGAGAGACTGAGGGGATGGCTTTTGACAGTGGGAATTTGGTGAGGAAGAGAGAGGAGAGGTCCCACAAAAAGTGGTTAAGGCCTGTTCTGCTGGCTTTGGGTGCTCCTACCCCAAAAATCATCCTGGTTAAAGGGAGCTTGGGGAAGCAAGGGGCCCTGTGCCGGGGGCCTGTGCTGGGCCCCCTCAGATTCCACCCAGAGGCGCTGGGCAC
Organism: Calcarius lapponicus; assembly: GCA_039654755.1. NCBI lineage: Eukaryota > Metazoa > Chordata > Aves > Passeriformes > Fringillidae > Calcarius > Calcarius lapponicus. The sequence goes on along the minus strand of CM077462.1, from coordinate 86,678,095 downwards.
TGCCAGACTTTGGGACACGGTTACTGAGAGGCTCCGCTGCCTGATGCAGAGGGTTTCCCCGTTATTTCCTGTCGTGCCTAGCCCCGGGCAAGGCATTACAGCCCCACAGGCTGAAAATCCCCATCGGAGCAGCTGGAATCACAGACGAGCACACAGAAACCAGTCTGGGAGAGGAAACGGGCTGTTCCATAGCTTTATTTTTCACAATGCGTTTTGAATTTATACCAGAATCGCTCCCCTCCCCTCAGATCCCGTATCGTTGAGTTTTGAGTTTTCTCATCAAGAATCCTCGGCCTACACTGGGAACAAGAACTCCGTGGCACCGGGGGAGCGGCGGGGTCTGGGGGGTCCTGGGGCCGGCACGGGGGGTCCCCCCGCCCCGGCCGGTTCCGTCCGTGTGGAGCCTCTCCGTTCTGGAGCTCCCGCCGCCCGCGGCCATCCCGGTCCCGATCCCCGCCCCACACCGCGCCCGCCGCGGGAGAGGCGGCACCGCTCGGGACCCCCCGACAGCCGCCACCGACAGGAGCCGAGCCAGGGCCCCGGCCCCGGCCCCGGCCCCGGCTCAGCGCTCGGGGCTCCGCGCAGCGCCGGGAGCAGCCCCGGTTCGGCCCAGTGCGACGGGGCGGGGGTGGCCCGGGGGACACGGGCGGGGCCGGTCTGGGGGACACGGGCGGGGATGGCCCGGGGGACACGGGCGGGGCCGGTCTGGGGGACACGGGCGGGGGTGGCCCGGGGGACACGGGCGGGGCCGGTCTGGGGGACACGGGCGGGGCCGCGAGCGATGGCCCCGCCCCCATCCCGGGCAGGGTGGGGCGGGCCCGGGGACGGAGCCGGGGCTCTGTGAGGCGGGGCCCGGAGGCGGGGCCAGGGGCGGGCCCGGGGCTCCGTGAGGCGGGGCCGAGGGCGGGGCCAGGGCTCCGTGAGGCGGGCCCGGGGGCGGAGCTTCAGGGGCGGGTCCCGGGACCGGCTCAGGTGTGCGGGGCGGGTCCCGGAACGAGTTCAGGTGTGCGGGACCCCAGGGCGGCTGCGCGGGGCGGGGCCGAGGTTATTTAAGACCCGGAAATCGCTTCGGCCGCCATTTGCTCACTCTGAGCACGCTGCGGACGGGTGAGTTCTGTCCCTGCTCCGCGGCTTTTTCTCTCCCTCCTGTTCCCCCCCTCTACCTTTCCTTTCTCCTGCTTGTATTCCCATTCTTTCTCTGCTTTTCTCTCTCCCCTCTTTTCTCTCCTCCTCTTTCGGCCTCTCCTACTGTGCCCCCCTTCTACCCTTCCTTTTCCTCCCTGTATTCCTCTTCTCTCTCTTCCCCCCTTTCATTCTCCTCCGAAAGGGGAGGAGAAGGAAAGGGGGGAAGAGAGAGAATGGGAATTCTCCCCTCCTGTCCCCTCCTCTACTCTTCCTTCTCCTCCCCGCATTCTGCTTCTTTGTCCCCCCCCCAGACCCTCCCCTGCTCTCCCCCTACACCTGACCCCCCGCTCTCCTCTTTCCTGTCCTGTCCCTACTCCGCTGCTCCCTTCTATTCCCCCTCTCTCCCTTCTCTGTCCCCCTGTCCCTCTGCCCCCCTCCCAGCCTTTTCCTTCCCCTTCTGTTTTCCTCCCTGCTATCGCTCCTCTCTTCCCGTTCTCTCTATTCCTTCTTTCCCCTCAGCCGCGGGGCTGGGGGTGCCGGACAATAATAAAGCCCAGAGGGCCGGAGTCCGGTGCCGCCGGCCCCGCTGGAGCCCCCGGTGGGGTCCCCAAGCAGTTCCGTGGTTGTGAACGCAGGGGACACCGCCGGGGCTCCACTTCCCCCATCGCACGGGACCCCCTCGTTTGGAGAGGGTCCCGGGGGGTGGTGGGGGTTTGGGTTTGGGGACCCCCCTGTTTGGAGGGGGTCCCGGGTGGGGGACCCCCTCATTAGGAGGGGGTCCGGGTGGTGGGGGGGTTAGGAAGGCGCCCCTCATTAGGAGGGGGTCCTTGGGGGGGGGGGGGGGGGGGAGGGTTAGGAAGGGCCCCCTCATTAGGAGGGGGTCCTTGGGGGGTAGGTAGGTAGGTAGGGCCCCCTCCGGAGGAGGGGGTCCCGGGGGGGGCGGGGCGGGCCCCCTCCGGAGGAGGGGGTCCGGGGGAGGGGGGGTGGGGCGGAGGGGGGGCTTCCCCCCCTCCTGGCCCCGCCCCCCCTCCCCCGGGGCCCCCTCCTCCGGACGGGGGTCGCGGCCCGGCCCCCTCCCGGGGACCCCCCTCCTCCGGACCGGGGCCCCGGGGGGGGGAGGGGGGGGCGGGGTGGGGCGGGGGGGGAAGCAGAGGGGGGGCACGTCACTCTGCGCCGTGAAAGTGAAACACACGTGTAAAAAAAAAAAACAACACACACACAAACGAACGGCCCCTCCCGTCCCATCCCCCCCACCCCACCCGCCCCCCTCCCTCCCCCCCCGGGCCCCGGTCCGGAGGAGGGGGTCCCCGGGAGGGGGCCGGGCCGCGACCCCGTCCGGAGGAGGGGGCCCGGGGGAGGGGGGCGGGGCCAGGAGGGGGGGAAGCCCCCCCTCCGCCCCACCCCCCTCCCCCGGACCCCCTCCTCCGGAGGGGGCCCGCCCCGCCCCCCCCGGGACCCCCTCCTCCGGAGGGGGCCCCTACCTACCTACCTACCCCCCAAGGACCCCCTCCTAATGAGGGGGCCCTTCCTAACCCTCCCCCCCCCCCCCCCCCCCCCCCCAAGGACCCCCTCCTAATGAGGGGGCCCTTCCTAACCCGCCCCCTCCCACCCGGGACACCCACCCCCCCGCCCCAGTGTGATGTAGGGACAGCCGGAACCCCGGCAGTGTGGGGCGGTGCTTTCGACTGGAATGGGGGGACCCGCAGAGCGGGTCCGGCCCCGTGTGGGGACCCCGGCGAGGGCGGGGGCGCCGGGCTCCGGCCCTCTGGGCTTTATTATTGCCCGGCACCCCGAGCCCCGCGGCTGCGAGGAAAGAAGGGGAGCGGGGAATAGAGAACGAGAATAGGGGAGCGGGGGAGTACGTGAGGGGAAGGTGGGGAGAGGTCGGGGTGTGCAGGGGGGCAGAGGATGGTGCGGGGGGGAGGCCGGTTGGGGAAGGAAGGGAGAGGGGGTGGATGAAGGAGTAGGGTAAGATGGGTAAGGGTGAGTAGGGTAGGGTAGGGTAGGGTAGGGTAGGGTAGGGGTGAGTCGGGGAATAGGGAGGTGGGATGGGAGGGGGGCGGGGGGGGCGGCCGTAGGGGGGGGAGGGAGGGGAGGGCTAGGGGGGAGAGGGAGGGGGGGGGTTTGGGGGGGGGGAGGGTGTAGGGGGTGGGGGAGGGGTGGAAGGGAGGGTAGAAAGGAGAGGGATAGAGAAAAAAAACAGAAAAAGAAACACAAAACAAAAGAAACGCAGAAGAAACATAGAGGAACAGAGATATAGGGCCGCGGCCGGCGGCAACCTACCCCACCGAACCCCGAGGAGCAAATGGCTCCGCCGAGCCCTCGTCGCGCGTTAAATCCCCCAAGGCCCCGCCCCGCGCAGCCGCACTGGGGTCCCTCACACCTGTGCAGGCCCCGCCCCTCACACCTGTGCCGGCCCCGCCCCCGGGGCGCCGCCTCCCCCCCCGCCCCCCCGCCCGCCCATAAAACCCGGCGGATCCGGGCCTGTCCCGCTTTTCTTCGGGGGATGCTCGGCTCGGGATGCTGCGGGAGCGTCGGTCGGAGCGCTGCGGGGAGATCCGGATCGGGGGCTACTGCTGGTGCTGTGTGGAGCCCGAGGCGCTCAGGTAACGCCGGGATCAGGGCCTGGAGATTCGGGTCCTGGTCCTACCGGTGTCTACTGTAGGAGGCGGGCAGGGTGTTGGGTGCTGGGGCTGGATAGTCGAGGTGGGATTGGGGCTGGAATCGGGACCGGTACTGCTGTGAGTGGGAAGAACCGCTCCGGACGGGCGCTGCCGCTCCGGCTGCGGCTGGTGCGGAGCTGGAGTCCCGCCAGGGCTGGATCATCGAGGCGGGATTGGGGCCGGTGTCGCTGCAGGTGGGAAGAGCCGCTCCGGGACGGGCGCTGGGACCGAACCCGGTGCTGTCGCTCCTGCTCCGGCCGGCGCGGGACTGGGGTCCCGTCGGGGCTATGATGGTGCTGGGCCGCCAGGAAGACGGCGCTTCCCTGGAGCAGCCGCTGGATCCCGGCTGGAAGCAGGAAGGACAAGGAGACCGCCTGTGGCAGCCCCGGGACCCCACGGGCACCGCCGCTCCCTCAGTGCCGCCGCCCGCCCCGCGGGGCGCCCTCTGGCGGACACGGTGCCGCCCCTCGGCCCCCGCGGAGGCACCGAACCCGCCTCACGGCCCGGCAGCACCGCGGCCACCGCGCTCCCCTGTGAGAGCCGCAGCACCCGCAGCCCCCTTCTCCGTGTCCCCATCCCTGGCGGATCCCCGCCGAAGGAGTGCGGCTGCATCGCCGCGGCCGGGAGCAGCCGCTCCGCTGGGGGCCGTGCCTCCCGCTGCGGCTGTGCCCGGTGCGGGCCGGGAGGAGGCCAGCAGCCCCCGAAGGGCTGGCAGCCCTCACGCCCTTGGGATGTGCAGGGAGGAGCTGTGCCCGCAGCTGTGTGCCGAACACCGCGTCCCGGCACGGGCACCGGGGTACCGGGAGAGCGCTGGCGCAGACACGGCTAAAGCACTGCCTGTGGCCCCTCAGGCAGGGGCTGCTCTGAACAGGCCACGGAGATACCTCAGCCCGGACAGAGACCACCGACAGCCCAGAAAGACCCCAAGGAACAGCTGGCATTACCTGGAATGGAGGCACGGGCCGTTTGCAGAGGCGCTCAGACAGCAGTTCCCGTTTCTGGCCTCCCAGAGCTCCTACATCAGCTGCCAGGTATGTCTCGGCCACCCCCAAATCTCCTCTCTCCTTTCCAGCCTGAGGCTATGGTCCCTCAGCAGCATTAAAGCCAAGGTCTTTTTCCCTCACAGATATGGAATCCCAAGCAATATACCTTGGAGGTACCTTAAAATCAGAGGTTTGAGCAGGATGAAGTTTGGAACTCTCCAGGGAGCCAGCTGGAAGTGCAGAAGTGAAGGAAAACTTTGGCAGGTGGGTCCCACTGGAGGTGTGCTGAAGACAGGGATGTGCATCCCTTTCCTGAGGGGAAAAAATGTGCAGAGGCTGCTGCTGAGGCTCTGAAGGGAGCTGGGCTTCTTCAGGGAGAGATGTGCTGCCTCAGCACAGGCTGGGAGTGCATCCAGCCACCGCCTTGTCCTGCTTTAAAATATCAACTGGAGCCTGAGCTCCAGGGGAGGAGGGGGTGAAATCAGCTGGGTTCCAGGGAACTCTGTCAAGTGACCCCAGGGACATCAGTGGAGCTGGGGGATGAGGGTTTTAAATAGCAAGTTCTCAGGAATATAGACCTGTCCTTGTCCCAATCCCACTGAGCTTCCCTGGAATCTCTGCTGGCTCCTGACACAGCTGGTGTAAAAGTGGTACCTCTGCATGGGAATTTCCACTCTCCATGAGGTGCTGTCAGGTTGTTCCAGCAGGAATTCATCAGGGAATCTGGGGCTGTGGGTGTAGCTGATCTGAACTAGCAAAGCTGATACCAAACCCCAAATCCAGGCACCACACAGAGAACAATCTTTGTGCTGCCCTGTCAGCTAAAACCCCTAGGCTGGGAAATTTTAGCAGTCAAATGCATGGAATAATCTAAATCCCAGCAGCCAGCATTCCCCAGAGGGACAATCCAAGACCCAGGGTGGCACCTGGTGTCCTTCCCCTGCTGCTGGTGGGACAAATTCCCCTCAGAACGGGTGGGAGCTGGGAGCAGGAGGGGCAGGAGCAGGGATGGGGAATGCAATGTCAGCTGAATCAGCTGAAAACATTCCTTCCCTGCAGGAGCCAGAGCAGATCCCTCCTGGCCAGGCTGGTGGGCAGCTGCTGGGTCTGCTCTGGGGGAAACACCCTGCCCTGCCAGGAGCCCTGCCTCTGCTTTCCCTCCCAGCTCCTGAGGGTGTCAGGGCCACCGTGAGGGAGTTCAGACCCAAAAAACCCCACAGCCCACAGAGTGAACAATCCAACAGGGAAATGCAGTGTTGTAATAAAAAATCTGTTAAAAAGACTATGACAACACTGTAATGGGATTCCCAGGAGCTTTCTGATTTGCTCCTGGGTCTGTTTTTATGTATTTTTAGTCCCTCATTGGCAGCTCATAGAATTTATTCTGGGACTCAGAGGTTGGTTGAGCAGGGTTGGCTTTGGATTGACTTCACCTCTGCTCCCACTTGGGCTGAGCTGGGTGGACTCATCACCTCAGCTCTTCCCTCCAAAATATCCCTCACTCATTTCCCTGCAGGTGAGCCCGGGTTTTGCCCCAAACTGTTCCCTCCTCACCCGCCCTTGCCCTCACAGTGTCCCCTCTGTTCCCCACAGGTGCCCTGGTGACACCAGGGAGGCCCCTCTGCCTTTCTCCTGCCCCTCTCCAGCCCCAAGCCGCTCCTCTGCTCGCTCTCTCTGCCCTTGTCCCACACAGAGGGGCACAAAAGGGGACAGGTTTCATTAATTTAATTAATTCTGCAATTAATTAATTAATTCCAATTCCCCAGTGAGAAGAACACAAGCTCACAGCCACCGAGGCCTGACAGGTTCCTGCGGTGAGAGCTCAGCGCATGTCCACAGAGGTAAGTCCAGCATCTGAAAGAAAAAAAAGGGAAACACAGGAGAAAAATGTGATTTCTTTTGCTTCTAAGTTATTTCAAGCTCTTAGAGCCCAGCCAACATTTGCTCTTGACTTTGGTTGGGTGAATCGTGAGCAGTGGGCTCAGGTCATGCCATTCGTGGGGGCAGAAAAAGTAGATTAAACTCACCTTATTTCAAGCAGTTATTAGAAAAGATTTATAACTCTTTAAACACAACACCCTTCAATTACCATAATGTTTCTTCCATGATTTTAACTGATTCTCAGTATATAAAACTTAAATTACCACCTCCTCCTTAACAGACTCATAAAACATTAGACAAAAAGTCCTAATAGCAGTCTCAGGCTTACACACACAAGAGACCCCCCCCATAACCCAACAAAAAAATGAAATTAATGTACCAAAAGTAGACCTTATTGACATTAAAAGTACAACTCAACCATATAAAAAAAAAACCCAAATTTATTTCTTCCAAACACCAAATAATCCTCAAATTCTAAATCAAAAACTCTTTAAAAAGTAGCAAAATCCAGGAAAAATACTTCAAATATAAAAAACCTAAACATATAACTAAATATTGCTCAAAGCCCACAAAAAATATAAAACAATATAATCAATGCCCTAAATACAAAAAAACCCCACTGTACAAATTAGTACCATTCTAAATATGACATAAATACAATTATTTTACCAAGAAACATATCTCCCAATAAATAAAACTACAATGTAAAGATATAGGTAATAATAGTATCTCAGCAATCTAAAGTTTCTCCAAAACACTTT